>JANIJG010003869.1:0-60519 GCA_024611175.1 Megaceryle torquata | reverse complement strand
TGTTTTGCTGACCACCCCTTGACTCTCTAGCTGACGGATCAGCTTCTGGATAGGAGCCACAGAGTCTCGGTTGGTGCAATGCTGTCATCAATGCGCTGTTTCAGTAGCAGTTGGCACCTTTTGATCCTCAACTCTCATTTTACCCACAACGGCAGACTCATCTGAAAGGTTAAGCAGGACAGCCAGCTGTTCTGTGTCCCCAGTCTCTACAGCTGCTCTACCAAAGATACCCTTTTGGGTCCTTATAATATCCATTCTTGAGGAAGTCTATACCAAGGATGCACAGAGCATCTGGACCAGTTACTGTACGGTGCCTTTTCCACTTCTACCCACTTAGACTCACCTCAGCCTGTAGTACAGTCAGTTCTGGAGATCCTCCTGTTACTCCAGTAATGGTAACAAATTCAGTCCCTCTATGATTCGATGGCAATAGGGTGCACTGGGCACCAGTATCTACTAGAGTTCTGTACTTCTGTGGTTCAAACGTGCCAGGCTGTCAAATCCATGCAGTCCCATAAACTCTGTTGTCCCTCTCCTCCACCTGGCTGGTGGCAGGTTCCCTCTAATTCCAAGGGTAGTGTCCGTAATTGGCAGCTGGGTTTGTGTAGCTCACTGGGGTCACATGGTTTTTACCTGGTTAACTGTGTGTGTGCAGTTCACAGGATTTACACTGTTCACAGCTGACAAGAGTCACCTCCAGAGACTGATAGTGTTGCTCTTTCTTGCAAGCTCTTGTTCAGTGCCTCCATCTCTGGTCAGGGATCCCATCTGCCTGGCTTCTCTACCATCCAATTGGAGGGACTTGGCCCCATTATCTCAGCACTGGAGCCAGGTGATCAGTGGCTCACCTTCATGATGGTTGTATTCCTTTCTTGGATTTTGCTTCTTCACAGATAAAGGTTTGGTGGTAATCTCTGCATCTGATGGCTTTGCTCTACAAGTACCCACTCCCTCATCATCTGACCACACTGGGCAATCTGTTTTTGTTAGGTGTTTCTTTACAGTTGCAGGGGCATCAGACTTTGCATCTGATTCTGACTCCTACTCTGATTCACCTTGAGAGGACCTTCTCCCTGCTCTGTTGCTGGAATTGGCGGGTTTGTTTGTTTTCTTTTCCTCACAGAAGCAACTTGTACAGGTGCAGCTTGAGCAGGAGTGGCCACAGTAGCTCTCTGCGTAGCTGCCAGATTTGTTGCTGGTGTAGAAACAGCTTTGGTGCTTGTTGGGGGGGTTGGAGCAGCAGTCCTTGTTTTAAGAACTGAAGCAGCAGTTGGGCTTGTGGTGGGGCCCTGCAGAGACAGAGTAGGTGTGGTGTTGGTTTTGAGCTGGCACAGCAACAGGGCTCGTGAGGGGGTAAGGGGGGGACAAGGGGGGGTAGAGCTCATGGAGTCTGAGCAGTTGCAGCACATTTCCTGCGTATCATAAAACCTCATGAAGTCCGGATAACTACGGGGTGTTTCATGGAACCTCGCAGGGAAGCAGCATGCACTCTGTTTTTGGTGGCTGCCTGACATGTACAACTGCACTGATGAGTAATCAGATGCCACGTAATAAAGACAATAGAAAATAATGATAATATGATACTTTAGTAATAACCGTGTCCCCAGTGCTCACAAATTAATAGATTTCTAAAATCTGGTGGAGTCAGATTTGCATACCAGGGAACCATATGGCTTCCCAAGATAAAACCAAAAGTATTCTTAGTAATAAAATCCACTGTGTAATGCCTGTAGTACAGAAGCACACTCACTGCCCAATTCAGTGCAACATAAATCAGTGATAAACACCACAGCAAAGCAGTGGCTTTCAGCAAGCGCCCAAAACCGAGAGCTTTCAGATAAACAGTGAGAACAAGCCAACAATAACAACACATATGGCACCTAAGGGAACAGCATGGCATTTAACTCTGAGAGAAACTCTAAAGACACAAACTAATGCTGCTCTCAGAAATGACATCATTTAGGCAGTCTGGTTTAGTTCCAAATTCTTAAAGATGCTCAGGAAAAAAAGGTGATACTCTCAGGTCAGAGAACTGGAATTTGAACTATTTGGGCAATCTGTCAGAGCTCCAGTCGTGCCCCGTGTTGGGCACCAATAAATCTGTCATGGTTTAGGGTGAGGGCAGATGCTCTGTTCACCCCCCTCCCTCCCCAAAGGGGAAGAGAAAGAGAATAAGGGAGAGGGACTCAGCCATTAGACAAGGAAACCAGAACAGCTTGAATGAAAATGAAAATAATAATGGAATACACAGATATACACAAAACCAGTACTGAACCCAACGCCCCTTGAAGGCAATTATGACACGTTTCCCATCTGCTGCTGGGCCCAGTTTGGGACTTTCCCAGTGCCTGCTCCAGAGCATCAGTGGTGATGGTGATGTAATTGGGTTGGGATTGATACCGGTTATTATTATCATTATTATTTCACCCTAAACTGTGACAGTTATAAACCCTTAACTGTGAAGTTCGTCCTTGTTACTTGCTGCTGCTTGTCATTTAGTTTTTCTTCTACTCCTGACCAAGCTTGGATGATACTTGCATGCAACCTACCCAGAATTTTTCCATATAGCATATTGTGGTTGTTTCCTGCAGCTGATTAAATGTATTTCCTTCAACTTTATAACGGAGTGGTTTTTTTACTCCAATACAGTCCAAAATATAAATAGTATATATAAAGAAAAAAAATTAAGAAAGAAAGAGAACAGGGTTAAGTCACTAAAAATACAGAGAAAATCAGCATAAACTTGCCTTGTTTATACCCCATGCTAGGTAAACGTTAATTCATCTCACTGCCAAGCCTGATTCCCCTTGCAGGATTGTCAACCTTTCCTTTTTTGTCTGCTCTCATCTTTCATCCCCTCTTATTACAACTCACTACCTGTTGTGTTTATTAGTTATCTTTGATATACCTTCCTCTAGTCTGCCTGTGATTACGCCGAACTGTCTTTGAGAAAAGATTATAAATTATCTTCTTCTTTATGGCTTTTATTTGTTTGTCTTGCCTTTTGGGGGGTTTTTTGTTTGTTTTAAGGTCACTAGCTATGGGTAAACAGGTTTAAACTCTCCTTAGTGAACTTTCTCCATGTGAATTAACAAATACACTTCCATAATCAGTGGCTTTCAACTCATGTTTCAGTAGCATCATTCTTTAGGCAGTTATCTGTTAATGAATTTTTTTTCTAAATTTAATCCACTTCCTCTAGAACATTTCTCCTTTCTAGCCAAAGAAGTAGCAAGATGACAAACATGTAAGCATAAAGGAGTCAGAGTCCAGTAACCCTAACCAGAGCTAGTGGAACAGAATAAAGTTTTTACTAATTATTTATTACTATTAGAATTATTTATTGCTGTTTAATAATTATTTGTTTAAAATGCAAGTTCAGGTAAAAGGTTTACTTTTAAGTTTTATGAACCATTAAAGAATAAAAGTAACTGTGACACCTGTAGCTGTACTTGCTATGGAACTTTCTTTACAACCAAGCAGCTGTGTAAGCATCAGCAAATAACTGCAGCAGTATCATTTACTGTAAACACATCTTATTCATAAACTGCAATTGCTAACTAAATAAATACTCTCTCTTTTTAAACAGGCATTAAAGCTGTATTTTCTGGACATTACCATAGGAATGCTGGAGGGTTCTACAGAGGACTGGAAATGGTGGTTTCATCAGCAATAGGATGTCAGCTGGGAGAAGATACGCATGGGCTTCGGGTGGTGGTTGTCACAGATGAAAAGATTGTTCATAGATACTACAGTTTAAGTGAACTGAGCAGCCGAGGCATAGAGAAAGAGCTGCTAGACATGCTTGCTAAGCAAAATTAGTCTGTATCAAATGATGTTATCTTTTCCTGTACTGAACAAATAGAAACACATTCAGAAAGTTTCCCCAAGCTGAAGATAGAGATTTCTGTTTGTGCACCATGCCACAGAATAGCTCTCAATTTGTTATCATCATAACCAACAAGAAAGTTGTTGACATGTTTCTTTTTTTGAAAATGAGACCTATGAGGAATGTGGAAGAATAGCACAACTGATATGGTGATGTAGCACTGAAAAGAACTGTTCTGAGAATTTTTACCTTGCTCCTAGATAAGACTTTCTTATTTGGAAGGAAGTGTATCAAAGGGTGAGAGTTGTTACTTGTGGATAACCCTGTAACTCAAGTCTATTTTAGTTTTATATTTGAGAAGGTATTTTATAATCAGGAAAAATGTAGCCATTTTTGTTATGCTGAGCAATGTAAGTGGGGGAATTTTTTTACTCTATAAAAACAAATCTCAAAACCTCTGAAATGGGCAGACTCCCACTGACTGTTAGCAACCTTTGGATCAGACCTTGTTACCTAGAGGTGGTATCTTCTCACATCTCCCATACTTTATTTTTTAGGTCTTCAGAGCCAGCAGCAAAAGGAGAGCAAATACATTCTGTTCTGCAGTGGCAGCTTGGGTTTCTGTTATATCCTAGTTTTATATAATAAAAAGTCTATAAATGAAGCTTATATAGATTCCATTGACAGAAACTAAAGATGGAACAACTACTTTCCTTTTGAAATTTAACCACCATTAAATTAGCATATATTCTTGCTACATCTTCAGGAGTTGAAATAATTGCATGGGGAGAATATTCTGTACAGACTACTGTTACCAGAAGTCACTTTGTTGATTCCTAGACAAGGGGAGAGCTTTGATTTCCAAAAGCAATTTAAGAGTGCCTTACTGTAATATTATACAATATTGAATGTTGAAAACCCTTAAAAGGTCTATTTTCTTCATGGGAACAAGTCTTTAAAAATAAACAATACAGAAAAGAAATCTATGTGCTGTAATCTACTTTTTTTTTTAATCAAGTGTATCTGATTTGTTTATTGTTAAATAAAAAAAAAAGTCTCCATGTAATGAACACATACATGTTTATATTTTTTAAGTATTTAGTTGAACACATTATAACCCATGCCACAGGTTATCTAGAAAAAGAGCACAGCTTTAGCACCTGAAGAGGGAAGAACACAAACAGTACTGGCTGAAACAGTAATGCATTCTATCAAGTTTTATCTTTACTCCCATACAGCATCGTTCCCCAGAGGATATTACAGATATTTAAATATGGTGAGAGAGATTAAATGCTATGATGAAGAGTCAGTTTCATTACATTTTAATCACAACAGTTTATCTAGGAGGCTCCTTCAATCTTGATTTGTGGGACTTGTGAGATTCTAAAATTACCTCTGTAGCATTTTATTGCACCAGTGAAACAGCTGTAACCACAGATGAACAGGACCAAATGTGGACTACTGGCCCATGGCAATAACCTGAGCATAGCTAATGCTTGATCCAGAAGGAAAGAAAATTATTTTGCTTTTATTCTCTGCCTGGTTTTGCTTTCCTGAATATTTTCACAGTCTCATTTTCAAGGGAACATTTGGAAAATAAGAACTAAAATCCAAGGCTAGATTAGTTTGAAATAGGTAGAAACCCACGTATGCAAGTGGCAGGCTCACTGGAAGTTAAGCACCCATTTAGATACTGGTTTTCAAAATCTGTGTACTTAGATATCTTTTAACCCACTGACTATGGGTCTTTTAGTAATAACAGCTAATTAACAATTTCAAGAGAGAGATGATGCAGAGGAAAGAACAGTCTCTCTATGATTTCAATACTCTCTATGATTTCAATATTCCACAGAATAACAGAATTTCTGAGGCTGGAATAGACCTCCAAGATCATCAAGTCCAGCCTATGACCCAACACCATGACATCAGCCAGACCATGTCACCAAGCACCACATCCATTCTTTCCTTAAACACCTCCAGGGATGGCGACTCCACCACCTCCCCGGCCAGTCCATTCCAGTGTCTGATCACCCTTTCCATGAGGAAGTGCTTCCTAAGATCCAACCTCACCCTCCCCTGGTGCAGCTTCAGGCCCTGCCCTCTCCTGTCACTGGCTGCCTGGGAGAAGAGCCCGACCCCCACCTGACTACAGCTTCCCTTCAGGTAGTTGTAGAGAGGGATGAGCTCATTGTGTATGTCAGTCGTTCCCGCTGTTTTTTAGCGCGTTTGTGGCAGTGTTGTAGTTACAGAGGAGGCTTGTCTCGCAGTGCAGAAAGGGAGGATAGCTGCTGCCCCATGCCCTTGGATAGCTCACATTAAGATGCCTTTCTCTGCCCTTTTTACAGTGGTTTTGTGGTATTTGACAGAAAGCTCAACCCCCTACCTGTCCCACCACGCTAAGGCTAGTGGTGTTGCCACTGATTTGTTAGTTAAATATTTATCACTGCAGCCTGTATTTGCAAGGTTTTTCCTTGCAGCACCCACGGATGTTTATTGTGGGATATTTGCAGAGTTGCAGGGCATCCAGTACCTCTCTTGGTGGCTGGAAATGAATAGAGCCAGCACAGAGCTGCTCTGAAATGGTTGGTGTGGGAGGTGGGGTGTGCATCAGCTGGTGGTGGCAGTGACACCACAGGTACGTAGTGTATGCCTTCAGGTACTTCTCGCAGGGTTTCAAAACATGGTTGGAGTGTGGATGCAAGTAGATATTCCAGAAGAGCTTCTCTTCCAAATCCTTAGAAACAATTGTTTTCTGTTCCTGCGTTTAGCTTGTCTTTAATTCCAGTCCACTGGGCCTTGTCCTGTAGGAAATGGAAATAGTAGGTATCTTCTGTGGCTCCTGAAGCAGCTGATGTAATATCCTGGGTTTGTGTGCCCGCTCCCAGTTTGCGCTCTCTGAGCACCACACTTACATGAGGACTTCTTTAACAGTTTCTTGATTCGAGGTCCCTCTTCTCTGACCCCAGCAACAAAGCTGGACTTGGTCAACTCAGAAACTTTTATAAAGATTTGTCCACTACCAGCAGCCTTCATAAAACTGTCCAGCACTTTTTAACTGCCTAAATGTGACGTACAGAATCTTCACATTCCCAGAGTCATAGTTTGTATGTACTAGACAGAAAAAACAGCACTCGGGCTCTTAGGTGTATGTCAGTGTTACTGTGAAAATAGAGGGTGCAGAATAGATGTACCTCAGTGAGATTTTACCAGTGAGTTTAGCCATTAGCACACTTAGGAAGGTCTAATTTACCTCCTCAACTTTGTCTCCAGCTATTTAGTACTTGTGTGAAATGTTGTAAGCAGCAGCTTTGTTATTTTTGTCAGACTGGCAATATATAAGGCATAAATAAGTACGTTTATGCAGTAACCATGTGGCTTTCCTTAGCTGGTAACTTTCAGATTTTTGTAATGTTCAGCGAGTCTTCCAGTTACCAGGTTTTTTTTACCTTTCTTTTAGATCAACAGAGTGCTTCGGCTCACTCAAATTTACAGTTTTGTGAATGGGCCCACTTGAGAAATATGTATCTTGCTGAATCAGATTGGCACTGGTTTCTTTGCCCATCTGGAGCCCAAAAATAATTTTCAAAACATAGCAGGGAATTTAGCCACAGAGATTATTGATTAACACTGTGTATGTATCTGTTGAAAACTGCCCAGCTGCTGCTCTTTTTAACCTCCTGCCTGAATAAACAGGCAATAATAGGACTTCTGAATAGTGGAAATTCATGGTAATCGTACTTAATTTCTATATCCCTTTCCCTCTCTTCCTTCTGAACGTGAGGTTCTTGTGTTTAACAGGAATCAGTGGTTGCCATCTGAAGAACTGAGGGGGAGATCACTCTCTGTCCGTGTCAGCACAAGTTACACCAGTTAGTGCTGTGCAGGTCTGGGTGCAGTCCAGGCATGCTCCTGCACACATGCACTCTCTGACTTTTTCAAGCTGAGCATCTGCCCACCAAAGAAATCCCTGGATGTTAGTGGTATTGACCATGGTGATTTCCACTCTGTTCATGAGGCTTTTTACTTCTTTCAAAGAAGAAAACTACCTCTGTACGCTTATTGAGATGTTACTGAATGTGCCAGGGTAGGAAGCAGTCTCCTGACTAGCCACAGGTTGGATAAGCTGCAGAGTGTTGGGTTTCCTGCAAAGCTAAGCAATCCTGCCCTTCCCTTTTATCTTGCTGGTTTGCCCTTCATGATAATCCTTTGTCCAAATATGATTCTTATGCTTCTGTCTGCAAATTGTTTGCTCAGATAACTTGGTGTCAACATTTATCTAGTCTCACTTTTTCTTCCAACTGCATTGAAAGATTTTTTTTTATATATTTTAAAGTGAAACTAGTAATTACTGTTTACAGTATCTAAAAGTTGCCTTGACACTTCAGTTAGTGCTTTTTTTCCTCCAAACTTGGCAAACCCCTAAGAGGCGTGTTGCTTTTCCTCTTCTTGCAACTTTGGGGTCCCAAGACCCCGCTCTTTAGTCGTGCAACAACTCTGGTTTTTGATGGACTAGGTGCTGAGTATCCATGCGTGCCTTGCCCTCTGCTTTGTGATGCTGATGTGATTTTGTTCCCATTTCTTGCAGATGTATATGGCATTCCGGATTTTGGCATCTTGTCTCTACCCTAGAACTGCTATTTCTGGATACTGAATTTATGTCAAGTGTTGTAGCTCTGCGTTGTTTGAAATGCTTTGTTTTTCCTAACAAACTGCAGCAGATGCTTTCTGGAGTCTGAGGTAGGGATTAAGGAGGGTTGTAGAGTTGCTTCTGGAGGAATCTGGCATCATCTGCAGTGGAATCCAGCAGTTGATAATGTCGTTAAGCCTTCCAGCATTTTCCATAACAACAAACAAACAAACAAAATCCTTTTTACTAACCTTCTGCTTTTGCTTGATCTTGTGGACCAGCATGCCAGACTCTGATCCCCATTTTGCCTTGTATCATCATATTTCAGGAGGATGTAAGTATTGACACATACATATTAATACAGCTAGCAGTGGAAAGACGTGCTTTTGATTATGCAAAAGTAGGAGATTATTTTGTAACAGTGAAAGATTGTGTAATGAGTCTTCCTTGGAAAGCTGCATGCCAGTGCAGCTGTATACTTATCTGGGTGGTTGGCAATGTCCTTTACAATGTCAGTGTTCTATTTATGAAATCAAATCGATGTCCATGACTTTCTTGTTACAAGCCACAGTTTTGTGAACTTCATGTTTTTAATACAACTTAAGAGTTTAGTAGTTACAGTTGCTTCAAAACGGTGATATAAGAATGACTGGGACTCGCACGTTCTTTGCCCTGCAACAGGACTTGGGTAAGTTGTTATCATTCCCGTTGTGCATCCAGCTTGCCAGGCAGGGTGGTTGTAGCTACGTAACAGCAAGAATTTGCATCCTGCTTAAGAAGTGACATTTCAGTGTCCAGCCATTTGATGCAAGGGTCAAAACAAAAAGATCCCTTGCAAATAAAAGTTTATTACTGAATTATGCTCTCTCTGGGGGATGAGTTTCCAAGCAGTTGGACACAGCATGGCTTAGCGTGACAGGCCACGATGCTGACTGGAGTCTCTGAGGTGTTGTCATCATAGAAACTGTTAGCACCACTGTAGCACTTCACAATAACAAGAACTTTTCAGTCAAGATAAATGTGTTTAATGAGTTTAGGCTCTCGTCATGTAAAGTAGCACTCATCAGAGGCACAGGAATTTTTTTGTCATACCTTGATCTCCCAGCAGCTGCACCCTTAGGAGCTGTAATCCTGATAATTCACTAAATAAGTGTAGTAATAAATCGCTGATACAAAGCACGGCCTTTGAATCCAGTGGTTTATATGTGGTGAGTGTAAAACCCTACAACTCTTCTCAGTCCTTCCCTCTCTAATTTGTGATGTGTCCCTGTGCTAACCATCTGTCTGAATAGGATTATTGCACTTGCTATAGCTAGTTAACAAATTCAGTTTAGAGTCAGCAGTCTGTTTTACTGTCTGGCAACCAGTACAGGCCAGTTTAAATAAGTCATTTACAGTCTGTGTGTGTAATTAATAACACATTTTAAATTATGAAGAAGGTGAGGGATCAGCTTCTGTCTTTAATTTAGATTGAATCCACAGCTTGTTCCTTAGGAGGAGTATGGTATCTGTCTTGCAAATGACTGCAGTCTGGGCTCCTTTCCTGACAGCTTCTAGTACTGATGTGGGATCCCAGGCCACAGTGTTATGGCGAAGAATGGAACCAAAACAGGTTTATCTGATTCCCATCCTTACTGGTGTGAATGGTGTTTTCATTAGCAGTTTCTCTGGCTGGTGAGCAGCTGTCTGTGTACAAGAGCTCTGGAGAACAACGTGGTAACTTTAAACCGTGTACTCCTGCCATGGATAGAAATCAGTTGTGTGGGCACCGGTTTTGTATCTGTTGGTGTGTAAAACTGTCTGTCAGGATATTGTTACATGAGAGAGGCAGAAGAGTGTGATTGATCTGCCTGAATGACTTTCTGTCCCTCCTTGTATGAGCAGAGTAACCATCTCAATATCCCCAGCCAAGTAAATACTGCTGCTGGTACTGCACCGAGAGAGGGTGGAAGAAGTGCGGTGCTGCAGCAGCAGCATGAACTGGAGTCATTGCATTGCTGCTTCCTGTGAGCATTGCAGCTTCTATCTTCTGTCTCTCACTTCTGATTTCTGTCCTTTCTTCTGTCTGTCTCAGTCCCTTACGCCATGCTGTGCTTGTGCTGAACCAAGGCAGCACAAGTCTCAGGCTTTCTGGTTCCCCAAGGACCAAGCTGCTCCCTCATGTTCCTCCTTGCAGCACATGGGTGCAGGTGCTTCAGTCGCAGCCCTTCTTTCAGGCTCCAAACGCTGTGTGTAGGAAGGTGTCCTGCCAAAACATTGCATCTCACAGCCGGAGCCTACCAGAGACAGAGTCTAGAGCAGGTCCCATGTCAGGATCCGGCCCCTGGCTCCCTGCTGCAGTGCAACCCTGCCTGTTGCGGGGCGCAGAGCACCCCCTCCTCGGCTCAAGTCGTGTTAATGCCCTGATTACTGAAGTAAGTCACCATCGTGCTTGTAATAATTACAGATTTCCTCTGTGATTTTTTTCACTCGTCAGTTGCCACAGCAACCGTGCAGTGGCTCAGCCAAAATGCTGTCACAAGGATTTAAATCTGAAGCGGCTCAGCCTTTTCCTGCGCTTTGGTTCATCTTCCCTCTTGCCCCGCAGCTCCATGGCAACCTGTCGATGGCACCCTGTGCTCACTTCCCTTGTGCCCGCGGGCCTGAAGGGGTGCTGCTCATACCCTCTGTGCCTGCCCGTGTCTCTCCCGTTCCGGTCTCAGCAGTGTGTGGTGGGAGATGGCGTCAGGATGCATCCTAACTGGCTGTTGTGCAGCCTGTGCCTGTCCACAACCTGAGGGAACTGAACTGAGGTTATTTTATGATAGTTGTGTGCCTGGGTGTCACCTCCTGAATTTGCAAGCCAGAGTAAAATGAAGGGTTTTGAGGAGTAAACCCATTCTTCAGCTTCCACAGTTCTTGAAAACTAAGGAGCCATTTCAGATGTTAATGCAGCCTGGCTCCGCACCTCAGAAATTTGTTTTCGGAAACCTGCCGAAAAGGCATTCAGGTGAACTCGAGACTCTCAGGGGTCCAAGCTGATGGGCTGTACCCACATGCCAGAGGCACTGGAGTAGCAATGGACAGCCAGATGATCTCAGTTTGAGGCGACTTGAGTATTACTCACCTCCAGGTTTGGCTGAGCACAGGGTACAGCTTGCAGGAGCTGATTATGTTAACCTTCATTAACTGGGGCAGTCCCCCCAGCCAGGCTGCAGCTGCAGGTCGTAGCTAGGGCTTTCCTCCGGGTGATGCCCGTCCTCACTGCTGGCACTTGCAAGCGGCTGCTGGAGGGAGCTGACGGCGATGGCATTTCTCCTCGCGAACGCAGCCGACAGTAGCCGACTCTAAAGTGAAGGGGAGAGCGGCGTTTCCAAGCGGCAAGCTGGCTGCGGGGAGTTCTCATCCCAGTCGTGTAAGTGCCTTTGCCTTGTGCCTGGATCTGGTGGGGGTTAGCACAGAGCGGCTGAGGCGGCGAGGGCTGCGCACCCCTGCCCTCTGTTAGAGGGGGACGCCTGTCTCTGGGGGTGTGCGGGCGTGTGAGGTGTTCCACTGTCCCTGTCGTGGGTGTGTATGGTTGGCTGCTCCCCAGCTTGTTTGCTGGACCCCTTCTAAAAGAAACCTCCTGTGTGCATCTGCTTTTTCTTGTCCTCACTGAAATGAGGGTCACCTTGAGAAACCAGAGCGAGTGCTTCTGTTGGAGACCGTTTCCCTTGGTTTAGTGCAGGCTGCCTCCAAGTGAGCTGTTTATGACTTCAGGAAGCAGAAGAATAAATTGTGCTTTAGCAGTATGTTTTATTTGATGCTATGTATCTGTTTTCATCATGTCTGAAGAGGAAGTGGTAGGATGCCGAGTAATAAAATCTTAAAATGACTGTAACTGAATTTACTTGGACAAAGCTCCACTTGAGGGTATTTTGCCATACTTTTAATTTTTCCAAAATTACAGAATCCTTGTAGAGCAATTAATCTGAAAAGCGTGGCTGTGCCATAATTTAAGCCGCTTAATCCGTTGAGAGCTGGACTGTTTTGGTGTGGGAAATGTATGGGAATTAACAGGCATGGTTTGGATAATGTTGTTGCCATCTGCATTTAAAATGATTGATTCAGAATATGCAGGCTTGAAGAGAGGCTCTTATATGTAGCTCACTAGTAAAGTTCACTGAAATATCAAAGTGCAGTTTTTTTCCAGTGGGAACTATTGAGCAATAACCAAAAAAAAAACCCCCCAAAAAAACAAAAACAAAACCAACCAACCAACCAAACAACAACAACAAAAAAAAACCAAACCCAAAAAAAAACCAAAAAAACCCCCCAAATTAGTATTTTTCAGCTAACATTAGTTTAGCTGTTGTTGTTTTTTAGTAACGTTTATGGACAGTTATGCCACCTACATAGGTATTTTTAGCTGTGGATCTGGAGCTTGCCTAGTTTCTAACAGATGCTTTTTCGACACCATTTTTTGTTTTCTGAGACAATGTGTTTCTTTCACAAGGAAAAGGTAGGCACATCTCATCCAAGCTTAACTGTTCCAATAGTTCTTGAATCAAAAATGAGCTGCTCAGAAGTTTAGTGGGTCACCTGAATGCTGGTGTGCCATAATCACAACATTCCTACCTGTTCTTATTCATTGGATTACGGCTGGTCTGGGAGTCTTTGCTTAGTCCAGTAGTTGTTGGAGAGAGGGAAAGAGGAGACACGGGGAAAAAAAAAACCCCACATTATATCTAACTTCCAAACCCTGCTTAGGGGACATCTAAGGAGGGCAGCCTGGACGTGAGTGTGAGGACACTTCTGACTGTAGAAGTTTTTAAAAGCTTGATGAAAGGACTGAAGGTTTCTACTCTAGCTTCGCTGCTGGTTCAGCTCTGACCTGGTTGTTGGCCTCCTTAGGCAGGGAGGTGTTGCATGGTAGATACTGTCAGTATTTCCAAGCTGTAGATGTGAGGATTTTGTCTCGTGCATTGCATCTCGCTTTAGGCTTTTGATGCAGTTTTCAGAAAAGACTGACTTGAATGCCAGCTGAGTGTGGAGTGAGGTAAAGTCTCCGTGCAAAAGGCCAGTTTATTAGGAAAGACACATACTGCCATCTGCAATGTTTACTGTTTTGTCAAGACAAAGGACAAAACCAGTCTTGCCATTTCTATTCTTCTGAACATTAGTGGGAGTGTTTGTTCCTGCTGGTGTCAATAAATAAATAAGCAACCATGAATAACAGACACTTGAGCTTTACTTGTAACTATGACAACTGTGTCCTTGACAACTTAAGTACAACCATGGAGTTTCCAGTTACATCCTGTTCTATGGAAAGTCGTTGGGGTTATTAGAGGCATAAACAGCAACTGTCAGCTTGTGAAGTGTTTTCTGGCAAAAATCCATTTTGATGGTAGATACACGTTTCCATTTCCAGGTGGCTGTTGCTTGTTTTGTTGTCAGTGTTGCTTGTTGGGAAATGCCTTTGTGAGCTGAGCTCTCCAAGGACAAACTCACCATTCCCTGGTGAGACTCTTTCTTTGCACTGACTTTTTTGGCTGCTGCCTGTGAAATTGCTCCAGGTAAGTGTCAAGCTTCAGAGCACGCAGGGGTCTCTCTATGATGTGCGTGTTGTCCTGTAGACCCAGCAGACCCCTTCTGCAGACTCTTGGTCACTGTAGTGATCCTGGTGTGTGGCCTTTTTGTTGTGGGACCACCTTTGCTTTTGAAGTATGAGGCTGTGGCCTTTGGTTGACCAAGTTGGGTGAGGATCAGCTTTTCTCTTTTCTGTGCCATCTCATGAGGAAGATGCTAGGTACTGTTCTTCCCAAAGTCAAGGGTGTCAGCTCTGTTTGGTGCTGGATTTGTCTAGATGCTGGATGGAAAATTCTAATGCCAGCCTTCTATAAACACTAGATGTAAATTTTCTTGCAGCTACCTCTCAGCAGGCCTTTCCCATTCCTGTGATGATTTGAGATGGCCTCAGTCTACCTGTCACTAGAAATTCTTGATGTTGTTCTAACAAACTTCTCTTGGAAATGCTGTTGTAAGCTAATTCAAATTTTCTTCAGAAATACACCTTTGAAAAAAGCACCCGTTGAAGTAAAAGGAACAGTTGTATTTCGCTGTGTGCACTCGGGCTTTGATAACTATGAGCTCTGAACAGAAGAGCTTTCTCCCCTCGAGAAGCACTCATCTTGCAAACCAGCTATACCAGCTCACCTCCAGGATGCCAGGGCACACTGGGGTATGGAGAGGGTGGGTTTGTGGGTTTGCTTTCAGGCATTCTCTGGCTCCAGAGGGAGAGGGAGATGCATCTGCCTCGTCTACGGGATGGCAGAACTTTCAGGATCTTGGGCTGCTGCCCCTGTGCCCGCCAGCAGAGCCTGTGTAGCTCGCAAAGTGAATAAGCCTTGAGCTGTTTCCACACAGAGGGATCCAAGCAAACAAGGCTACAAGATAGTTCGAGATATTTTAAATTTCATAGTAATTAGCGTGTAGCACGACAATACCCTCGCTGCTGTGTAGCCTGGAGAAGTCAGGTGAAGAAAAAAGCAAAAAAAAAAAAAAAAAAATTTTTTTTTAATTTGCCTTTACCTCTCTGCTCCTGAAATACATATTGTCAAGACTTCTGGAGTAATTGCGGTGTGCAGCTTGTGTTGCTGTTTCTAAACCACTTAATTGTTCCTGGTTAAATGGGTTTGGAGCAGCTGACAGAGAGAAGAATGTGCCCCCATGAATTTAAAACAGGCTTCTGTGTCTTTGGCATGTGTTGCAAGAAGAATATGCAAATCTGCAGTGCTGAATTCTCATGCATGTTCTGTGGTGTCTCTGTCTCACCTCTTACCTTTGCAGCTACCCCGAGGATGCTTTCAGAGGCAGATTTTTGCAAGCTGCAGCCTGAAACGTAGATGTCATGCTGCATTAGCTTCTCTGCCAGCAAGAATGGTATCCAAATTCCTAGCTGATCTATTATTGCTCTTGTATCTGGGTCAAGCCCCCCTGAATGCTGGGGTCCCTCTATATTTTTTTTTTCATTTTTCCAGGGGTTCCTCCTAGAAAACATCAACTTGTTAGCTCTCAGAAACAACGTATCTTTGTGTGTTCACAGTAGGCTAGGGCTCCTGAATGACTGTTGTCGCTCCTAGTAACTAATTTTGCCTGTCAGAAATAATCACTCGGTACAGAATTTTAAGAGCTGCTGTTTAAAAAAAAAAAACAAAAAAACCCATCCTATTTCATAGTGTTCATTTAAAAAATCCATGTATACATGTTACATGTTCTTGATAAACTGTACTGAGCTTCCTCTTTGAAAATAATTTTTCTTACTAAAAGAATACGACTGTGATGGAAACTGCATTTGCCAATGCACGTGCTTGCGTAATGCAAAATGACATTCAAAAATGTGCAAATATCTCTGCAAAATTAACGTATTGAACATTTGCTTCAGAATAGCTGTTTTGTACAGCTGCCTGTAACAATGGCCTTTTCCAGCTCAGGCAGTTGCCATTAGAGGAAAAATATTTAGAGAAGGCTTTTCTAAATTTTTTTTTTTTCCCCCCCTGGAGGAATCTCGCTTAAATTTGAGGTCTGAAATACCTAGTGTTTAATCACAGCTCTAATCCAAACATTGTCCTTCACATCCCTTTTACAGTCTAATGGGGGATGTATTTTGCCTAGGTTTAAAGAATCCGAAGCGTTCCACCGTTGTTCGGGAGCAGCGGTGGCGATGGAGGGTGGCTTTGCTGCGGTTCTGACACGTGCACCAGAGCTAATTTCTGCTGGCTTGCAAACTGCGGCTGCTGCTTGCAGTGCTAGAAGAAGCTAGGCTGGTGGGGATTGAGCAAGAGGTGGTTGATGGAGACAAAACTCAATTGGTTATCACGATAACCAAATAACATGTGCTTAGACAAATATACCCATCACATCAGCTAATCTCCTGTGAGGATTTGTGTGTGATGGAGATGGGAAAGAAGCTGATTTTCGTTACATTTGTATGTGATATTCTGTGATTTATTCTGTGTCTGGACTAGAAAATGGTAACACATTTTATATAACAGCTGTCAAGGAAAATTAGGGCTAAGCTACTTTATTTTTAAACCTCTTGCAATTATTTTCTACCAGTATTTCAGAAAGCCAATGACATTTTCAAATGTATTATTGAGCCTTTTATGAATAGTATTTTTTAAACATGAAAAGACTTAAGATAAACAGTAAACATAAGTAAAAGATAAAATAATGTTATGGGAGCAAACACATAGGAGTGATTGACCTAGAGAAGAGTCGATACCACCGAGGAGAAACCTGGACCCTGGCGGGTGCAGCAATGTAGCATGACTGGAAGATATGTTTGATTTGTTTGTGAAGGGGCATCTCATCATCACGGGGAAGGTACATCAGTCAGTTGGCAGCAGAACACCCATGGGGGATGACTGAAGGGGATTAGAACAAGGAAGAAAACCTTGGTGGGTTGGTTTAGCCTTCTGTCACAGGTATGCTTGCAGCGCTCCGTTTGTTAGCTCCTGCAAAGCTATGTTTACATTAGCTTTTAACGGGCTCCTGGAGACTTAAAAACAGTTATACTTCAATTTAAGAAGGGAATTGTAGATTGCAGCAGTACAGACCAGATAAATAGCTCTGAGCAGAGGCCATCGATCAGGATGGTTAATCATTGTGAGAAGTGCTGGGCTGATTCGCTCTTTAACAGCTTTTTTCTGCAGCGATAGTCTCGCTGGCGTAGACTCGCGTTTGTTTTTCTGCTAGAGGATGGTCATAGGATAAGAAATGTATGGTATTGGGATATTTCTTTATGCATGGATTATGCAAGAGTTAGCACAACTAAAGAAAGAAGCTGAGAGTGGAAAAAAATAATAATTAATTAAATTTCTCTTGTCTTAAAAGTGAAGTTACTCTTTTCTGAAAAAAATTAACTCACTTCTGACCCCAAACCTTTCAAAGCTAATCTAGCCTTTTCCAGTGTGTGCACAAATGTTGTGCAAGTGTTTATTCACCTTGGCAGATTTCAAAGTACCTTCAATTTTAAATTGAAGTCAGAGCAAACTAAGGGAAACCAAGTGCTATGTCGGTTGTCTGCAAAAGCAGGGGGAATTGTCTTTGTACACAACTGTTAATAGGTCCATAAATTAATAGAGCTCGGCAGGCAAGGAGGTTTTTGTTTTGTCAGTTTTGAAAAAGTTCAAGTGTAAAGGAAAGCAAACGGTGTTGTGGCTAAAGACAATATGGAAATTAAACTTCTGATACATGTGTGCTGGGTAGGAAATACTTCCTGTTGTGGTAGCAACAGATCAACTGCTTCTCTGCATCTGGTCATCAACATCTGTTTGCATATTGTATTGAAGGCTTACAAATGATGTAAGTGGTGATCTCTTTCTGCTGGGAGATCAGTTCCATTCTCAGAGTGTGTTTCTTTGTTAAGCAGAGCTCTTTCCAGGAGGTTTATGGGCAATAGTGACATTTGGACTGTAGGCCCTGTCCATTTCTACTAGATGTTCTACATCCACCAGGGGTGGAGAGACTTCCAGTGAGGTGAAAAATGCCAGCTTAATCTCTGTACAGGCAAAGAAGGATTCTAGAGTCCTATGTAGAACACAGGGTACCACACTTCTAAGTATAAAGTTTGAATTTAACCTGTATCCTGGATAATAATTCAATGCCCGTTTTTATCTGGTTATGACTTCCAGCCAGGCTTTCTGTGCAGGTGATCCAGAGTGAAAAAGGAGTCATATTATCATTCATGCTACCTAACTTTACAAGGGCATTTAGGTAGCTGAGGTAGAATCACAGAGTGGTTGAGGTTGGAATGGACCTCTGGAGGTCATTTGGTCCAACACTCTGCTCAAGTAGCATCACCTAAAGCAGGCTGCTCAGGACCACATCTGGTTGGGTTTTGAGTATCTCCAAGCATGGTGACTCAACACCCTCTCTGGGCAACTTGTCCAGGATTTTTCCATGTTTAGGTGGAGTTTATGGTATTTCTGTGTGCACCCACTGGCTCTTACCCATTCAGTGGACACCACCGAAGAGACCCTGGCTCCTTCTTTACTCTGCTCCCATCAGGTATTTATTAGACACTGAAGGGACAGATGCAACCTAAGCCTTCTTCAGGCAGAACAATCCCAACTCTCACAGTCTCTCTTCATAGAAATGGGATTAACTGATAGAAACTGTTTTTTCAGGGGATTGATTTTCATTTTTTCCTGCTGTCTCTGCATTAGATGAGATTTCTTTCATAAATTTACATTGAATCAAAATAACAGATTGACTTGAGAGACCGACTGGAAACAAGATTTAAAAGTTCAATGTAGTCCACGTAGATTGAGAAAGCAGAGGGGAAAAGCACGGGAAGATAGGTAATGAACTTTACCCTCTGGCCCTGCTAAAGCTGGGAGAGACAGATTTAGCCTGCAAGTCATTTGCCTCAACAAGACCTAGCATCAGACTTTGGTCTCAATCCTGAGACTGCTCTGAACATCACCATCCATCCATCAAGACACGCTTTCAGTTTTCTGGATTGAAATGAGTGAAAGGGGAAATCGAAATGAAAGGCACAGTAACTGTGAGTTCATCCATAGGGGACATGAATAACTGTTTTGTTTTGTTTGGTTTTTTAGAACATCATCTGGAAAGAAAGCTCTAAAGATTGAGTCTTTTTGAGGAAAGAAAAGATAAAATGGCATCAATGTTGCTTAGTCGACAGCTGACCTGTTGCCTGCAGCAGAACTCCAGACTGCTTGTATTTGGTAAGTGGTTTTTTGTATTGTCTTTGTTTGGATTTGGTGAGCATTCACTTTATACTAGTGGACAAAGTTCCAGTTTGAACATGGCTGGAATTTGTCTGGTGGTGTTGAATCTTTCAAAACGTGAAGAATATGATCTTTTGAATCTTAGATAACGAGGCAGTTGTAGTCCTACAACAACAGTGGCCTACAACAGAGCTGTGGGGTTTTGGTCTTTTGTTTTTTTGTTTTTATTATTCTGCAAACAAGAAATCAGTTAATAAGTTGCACTGTAAACATGCCAACTGAAACAAAGCTTTTCAGCCCTTGGAGCTCTCTCCTTCCTTTCTGACGCTGTGTGGTGCAGAGATGAAACAATCGTCCATCAAAATGAGCCAGATTTTGGTTTTGTGCTGTGTAGCCTGACCCTGCTTCTCTTCCCTTGTGGAGGGCTTGTGTATGACTGACATCAAGAGGTGGCCCTCACTGGGGATGTGTGTGTCTGCCTGGAGTTAGCTCAAGTGTGAGATAAAATGCTACTGCACAGCATCAAACTACTTTCTCCTAAGTGTATAACAGCAAGTTCTTGCTTGGCCCCAACTTGTAACTGAGCATGTGCATGTGTATATTAAACTAGCAATCTCTGTGAAATAGATAAAAAAATCTAAACTTCTGTTGGCTTTGCTGGACAAAGCCGTGTAGCACCTAAGACATGGCATCCATTTAGTGTGCTGTTACACCGAGTACAGTACGGATGGATGGCTTTTTTGGTGACCAAGTAAATATTAATGTTTCTTCTCTCCTCCAGCCCTTCATTTGCAGCACCTTCTGCCACTGCCAGGCAAACACAGAACGCTTCTGTTTGCTCGGAAACTTAAACATGAATGATTTCCTTTTAAATAACACACTTTGGGGAGCAACTGACCTTTGGGTAAAGAACACAAACTCTGGTCTTAGAACTATTGTAAAAGTATTAGGTCAGTGTTTCGGTACAGGATGCGCTTCTATTTCTGGTAGTGACGCACAGATTATCTGCACTGGTGAGAGCAGTGATCGTTTGGCCAGCCGTGGACGATGGAAAGCGCTTGGAGCAATCAGGCCTTCGTTAATTGTCAGTCCTTGGAGCTAATCTGTCATCTCACCATCACTTAATGCTCCCTGTCTCTCCCGGTGTCTTGCACACTTCTATGCTACTTCTCAACCACAAAGACAAACATCTTGCACTTGTGCGAAAGTGGCTCCTGGTTCCATTAATTCACCCTTGCTCTTGGGAAACTTGTAGGTGGGAAAACCTGCTAAAATATTGAAGCAAAGGATAGAGGGCCTTGGCTGCAGGTTGTGGGACAGATCTGTGTCCTTTGGAACTGAAAGCTTTGTGTGTTTGTCTGGGGATTAGAAAAAGAGGGAGCAAGAGGAGAACCCCTCACTTGAAAGACATGTCCTGGCAGTTTTTAGCCTGCATCATTCCAGGCTGACAGATTAGGCATGAGGCTCTAACACTTGGAGCAAAATGTGGAGCTTCAGGACATTGTTCTGGTGAGCCCCAGCTAAAGTTACACTGCTGCTAGGCCATGCTGTTTTCAGGGAAATGCTGAGGGTGATGTCCAGGAGCTCTCTGCTCCAGAGTGCTCTTCTCTGAGGTATTTTTGAGCACTTAAGTTCAGAGCATTACAGGCTAAAAAAAAAAGAGACTTGTACATTGCTCCCACAAAAATCCTGACATGTGGGCTGCCTTTTCTTCTTCTTTTTCCCTCCCCTCCTCCCTCCCCCTCCTGTGTGTGTGTACTGAAATGACAGGGTTTGCCGAGGGGGGGTGGAGGTGGGGAGAATAGATTGCCTCTTGGTAGAAGTCTCTCTGTAGGCTGTCATTTTTCAGTTGCCTCTGTGCATTTTTCAAGCAAATGTGGGAGTTAGTATTGTGCTGGTCCAGAGCATGAAATGAACTGGTTACTGACAAAAAAGGGGCATGGGGAAAGGAAGGATGTTGGCAAGTTTGCATTCACTGCAGCAAAGAATAACGTGCGTGTTCACTGTTGTAAACACGTGGGAACAAAGGTAACTAAGCTTCATATTAATCAAAATACTTGTAAGAACCTTTTCACTAGTTCTGCACGGGGGATAGTGTTTAATTCGAATTCAGATGGATTTCAAGCTCTCATCTTTTAAGGAACATGGGATGAGATAAGCATCTGGTTAGAGAATTTTTTTTACTTAACCATTGCTTGTTGTGTTCTTGTCACTAACACAGCACTAGCCTGTGGCAAGCTAACTGAAGAGGGAAAATGAAAACCATTACAGTTGATCAAAATGCAAAAGCTAAGCAAGACATTTGAAAGTAATATGCAACTTAAATCTTCACAAAAATCTAAAGCCTGTATTTGGAGTCCTTGTGCCTTCTGTAAAGATAAGTCTCAGTTAGGTATGGTTTTCTTTTCCTCACGGATTTGACGACTTGATAGTTTGGCCTTAAAGTTCACTAGAATTTGAAGGGTGGCAGAAGGAGCAGCAATACCCGAGCAGTTACCCTAATCTGTCCTGTTACCCTAATCTGTCCTGCCTGAACTGGGCTCCACTGCTACTGTACTGAGCTGAGTTCTGTAGCCCAGTGTGCTGCAAGGTGGTTGCAACTGGTAGTCTGAATGTAACTGCTTACTCCTCTTTGTGCTGGCTCTGGTTTTATCAGCTGTGCCACTGTAGTAGCAAAGCTGTTCCTTGAAGGCAGGTGAAGATGAGTTGTTTGTGAGCTCGTAGGGTAGTGCCATAATGATGGAACTCTAGAGATCTAGGTTCCATTTCCTACTGATTACCCTGAGGGGTTGAATTCATCTTGGAGTCTTGATGCGAAAGCTTGCCAAGAGGTCGGTCTGCTGCCTTAGGGTAGCATCAGTTTGCATTAGTGCATGCCTGTACCCTTCTAGGATGCTGACCTCTTCTTAAGGCCCCCAGCAGTGCAGCTTCTGCAGCCTCCCCAGGCAATCTGCCGTATTCCTGAACTGACCTTACCTTTCAAACTTTTTTCTAGTATGTAACCTAAGTTTCAAAAGAGGAAAAAATAAAATAAAATCAAAACCTTACTATTTGTCCTATCCTCAAAGGACTTGGAAGCTGGAATGTTTCTTTTCCCTTTGCAGCAGCATTTTACATATTTGAAGCCTATTACCTCCCCCAACACCTCACACTTTTTTCTAAACTGGTCTAAGTACTGTTTCAAGTGTCTTCTCATAGGTCCAGTTTTTCTACTCCTGGTTCTCTACACTTTTATTGCCGTCCCCTAAATGGACTCAATCTGCTTGAGGCTGTACCTCGTCTTTCTCAGCCTTTCTCCCACCTCTCTACAGAGAATAAATGACTGTGCTGCAGTAGTGTCGGAGAGATAGTCATATTACTTACTGACTTGTCCCCATCACAGTTACCAGAAAGAGGTTGGAAAGCCATGAAGACGATGTACTGTCAGTCCTACTTTTGTCTCCAGCATTAATCCTTGATAAGATTTTTTTACTGTTCAGTTTGTATATCGGGAGCTTTCCTAGGAAATCCGAGAGAACGACCTGGATATGAGGGATATGTGGGAGAAGCAAGGATCAGTTCCCTTCTCTGGATTGTAGAGAACATGGACTTGAAGTCATCTTCAGCTGATGCCCTGGGAACTGGCTGTTGATGACTCTGGAGTGCAGCCTTCCCACTGGATGAGGAACCTTCACTTTTCTGTCTGATAAACGCTTCCACAAAAAGCTGAGATACGTAGAAGTCTTCGTATAAAAGCCTGTTGTTGGAAAGAGGCTCTGCTACAAGGCTAAGTCTGGACTTCAGTTCTCAGCTCCTTGAGTGAATGAAAGGCCTTTGATCTTCCTATCTAATTTCTTGTTCTTCTGTGCTACAAAAGGTGGCTGTGGCCATGCTGGCTGTGTTTTCCCCACCTGGGCATTCCTTGTAGCTCTTCATCTCTAGAGATGTCCTGACGAGCTCTCATAGCTGTTACTCTTCTCTGTTGTGCTGCAGATGATGCTATGACAAATTCCGATCACAAAATCTACAAGAAAACCAGCGGTTGGATGCTCCTGTAACTGCTGAAGAGCTGATCTGGGATTATGCTGTGATGGGGCAGGGAACTGTTCTTACTCTTTCTTAAGGGAGCTTACACTTCTGTACAGCCTGTTTGGTATTGGATTCCTTTGTCCTTGGAGAATCCCGTTCCAATAAAATCTCCAGTGTGTATGTGGGAGTACTGAAACACAGACCATCTCATGTGGAAGAGCTGCTGATCTTACAGACTAAGCGCTCTCTAAATAGAAGTCTCAGTTTTCACAATATTATGCAACAGCGATGTTCGTTTTCTAAACATCTCTAGCTAACCTGGCCTTTTGCCATTCTGTTTCAAGATCTGTTACTAACAGATTCTACTTGCAGCACCTAAAAGAGGACTTGGGGGAAATCACAATCCTCCTACTTTTGGCTGCCAGGGCCTCCACACTCTAAAAATTCTGCCTGGGAGGTGGATTGATAGACACTGTGGAGTGGAAGTGAGAGGCATGCAAGGGAGATTGCCTTTCTGCACTCACATAGGGCAGCAGGGCAATGGCCCGTGTAATGTGCCCCCTTGGGAACTGGAGGGCTCTCACTCTTTCACACTCTTGCTCTTTCACAGCAAAACACTTGCACTGAGAGATGTGCCAGCATTTGTTTTTCTCTAACTTCTGGGTTTGGTGGTGGTGTTTTTTTTTCCCTTGGGGCAGGTGCTTATCTTAATTACACTCGTGTAATTTCAGTGCCTCCACTGGACTTTCTCCCAGGTAATATACCCAGTTGTTGAACACTCAGGCACTGTGTTTATATGACTGTTATCTGTGGTCAAACATAGCAGAGGTTTAAGTACTTTCTTTCTAGCCCTGTGTTGGACCTGGCTCTTGTTAGCACTACTTAACACAGTGACTAGTTAACTGCAGGGCTCTTGGTGACTACCACCATCACAGGATACGAGGTGGGTGTATGCACATGAATTACATTGCCATAGCAAAGTGGTCCTGCGATACAAATTGCAGAGTGAGACACCTGATGAGCGATGAGGGTAACATGGAAAAGTTGGAAAATGAGCTAGCAAACTATTATTAAATCCCGTTAGATGAAAAGGAAGGATGTGGTAATTTGCTGATGTTACTCAGGAAGACAGTATATGTTGCACAGACCTAAGAGAAGCCTGCAAGAAGCTAGAAAAAATAGAATTTAACTTACTGTACCCAGCCTCTTTAGATGGGATGGGTAGAAAATTCTCTGGAAATATTTCAGCCATTATGCTCTCTGTTAATTAGATTCATTAACACTACATATGTTTGGTTTTTGCCTTCTGCCGTGATGTGAAAAGGCAGCTTTGTTTGCCAGGGAAAAGAGGGTGCTGTTCTTGGCCGTATTAGCTAAATGTAATTTAAAAGCTTTCCTAATGCTTCTTCAGAGATGGACGCTCTGTAGCCATTAGCTCAGCTCTAAGATGAGCTGAGGTCATGTAGTTTGGTCCTGTTCTATAAGCTAACACTTTTTCTATTGCAGTTTGATCACAGACCTGAACAGAAAGTCGGTGGATTGACTTGATCCATTGGCTCAAGAGCATAGTTACAGTTATGTTATAGTAACTATGTTATAGAGTTGTAGTGTAATATGAATTTAAGCATATTAACATAAAATTATATTGTTTTTTAAAAAGAAGCCGATGAGGATGTTTAGGCCAGTAATGTATTTCTGTTGAGCTTCTTTCTTTTGAATAAACTTTAAAATAAGAAAGCCCTGCAGCCATCAGGCTGCCTGCGTGGAGGCGTCAGAGCAGGATCGACATTGGCAGGTTGTGGTCTGCCTTTGCTGTCAGTCCATCAGTGACAAAGCAGTAACACATGTACACGCTTTGGAGATCTGTTAGAGACTTTCAGCTGCCCCGTTTGGGGAAATACAGGCTTGTATCACTTGACTTCTGCAGCATTTTCTGTATCCTGGATCTTTCATTACAAAGGTAATGCTGTTAGTTCACTGAACAATCAGACACCAGGGATACTTAATTCTTGAAAACACCTTGCTTGGATAAGAAAAAGAATCTTAGTTTTTATCTATCCCATCTCTACTGTCTTTTGGAAAGGCAACATGCAGTGTTTAAAGCCAAGACCAGACGTGCAAATGTCTAAACTCAAAACTATCAGTTGGAGTATCCTGAGTTACGGGGTAAGTTCAGGGTTTCTCCTGCAGGGTAAGCTGATATTAAAAAGTTGAATAGGAATAATTTGGGCTAAGTTGTAAGGTATATTGAATAACTTCCAGACAGAAATGCCAGCTGAGCAGAGCGTGCTGCATTTTACTAGGGGATGAAACACTATGGTGAGTGATCTTACAGTGAGTGATCTTACAGTGAGTGATCTTACAGTGAGTGATCTTACAGTGAGTGATCTGGTTTACTTGCATCACTAGGAGAATGCAGTACTGGTACCTGGAGTGGGGGGAAGCAGGAGAGACAGAGCACGGCCTCTGGGCTGAAATCTTCCTTGAGTCAAAACAGAGGAGGTATTGATGCAGCCATTCCTCACGGTGTCCAAGTGCTTGGAAAAGCCTTAGCAAGAGCGGGAGGGCCTCCTGAGCTGTGCTCTGTGTGCAGGGCCTCGGGCTCCTGGAAGCAAGAGGCAGCATCAGTGCCTGGGGTTGTTTGGGGCCTGGAGGACAAAATGTTGCAGAGTATCAGGGTGCCAAAAAGCTCATGAGTCTTCATGCAGGGGGTGGACAGACTGTCTTTCACCAGGGCTCTGATGTCAGCGCCTTTAAGAGCGATGTGAGCTCCAGGTTTTGCCTGGACAGTAAGGGCAGCTTGAGACTGTAATGAGAAGGGCCAGCTGAAGAGGAGCAGTGCTGTGGCAGTACCTTTCTGGTCAGTTAATTCATCAGTGTTAAGTGGAGTCCTCAGCTAGCAAAAAACCACTGTGCTTCCTTTCGTTTCATTTTCCTGAGCTTTTGGACAGGTCCCCAAGCACTGAGGCAGCACTAGTCTTCAGAAGTCTTCAGCTGTGGGGCAGTAAGACTGGTTTTCTTGCTGTTCAGATCCTCTTAGAGGAGGAGACTGCGCCCTGAGTGCGAGTGCCAGTGACTTGTACAACCTCTGTGTGTCAGCACAGAGGCTGAGCTCTTTACAGGACCTGGCCATTTAGACTCTCATTAAAATTTCTGATCAGAGTCCCAATTTTCTTAAATTAGAGGAGTAAAAAAGAAGGCTTAAGAGGTGAAACAGGGGAACTATGTTTTCGTGTTCTTAAAATTTGGGTTGTTTTATTTTTAACCAACCCTGTGAACGAGTGTGTGTATCTGACGAGTAGTGAAGTGGGCTATTTGGAAGAAATCCTTGCTAGATTTATGACCTTGCGAGAAATTGTGTGAATTTGTGCCATTTATGTTATACTCTCAAAAGGGATAAGACCTTAATTTAAAAAAAATTAAAAAGTTGAGGATTAGCTCCACTTTCGTTGTAGATTTTGCTATCAAAGGCTTCGTTAGTTTGTTGAGGTTTGGGGGTTTTTTGGGTGTTGCTCTAGCCTGTATTCTTCATCCACTACCTAAAGGGAAGAAAAAAGCTCCACTGTTTGAAATCCTTTGATCAGGTAACATGGGCTCTTTTGGGTTTTTTTTTTTGTTGGCTTGTTGTTTGTTTGGTTTTGTGGTTTTTTTCTTTTCTTTTTTTTTTTTTTATGGCAAGCTGTTCCTTCAAATGCAGTTCCATAGTGTTTGCCTGAGCCAGGAGGTGGAATGACTCTGGCAAGTGTAAGGATCAGTAAATCAGTATAGCTGCCATCATACGGGCATACTCTGTGGGCACCTGAAAACAAGCATATAAAATTAAACTTGTATTGGTGAATCAGCCTAGAAATTGCTTGTAGAGCCTGATGACATGCAGCATGCTTCAGGAGATAAGCAGATGAAGGGAAATCTCTCATTTGTGTTGCTCATTTTTTTTAGCTGGGTCTGGTTGGCAGACTTCTGAAGATGACTGTGGTTTAGAAAAGCTGCTCCTGAAGCTGTTGTTTAAAAAAATAATGTCTCACAAATCGACCACGTAACTACTTCAATAAAAGTGATCTTTCAATCAGCTCTTCTTCTGGGAAGACCTGCACATTTTAGTTTCACTTGCCCCATCTTTGCTGTGTATGAAAACCTGTCTGACAGACAGAGGCCGTGTCAGCCTGAATTCGTGCAGCCCTGCACAGTGAACTACTGCTCATTTTTAATCTCTCTTATGTGCCCTTAGCAAGTATCTAGTTCAACATTCCTATGCAAAAGAGGCTGTGGCATAAAGAGTAGCAAAAAGGTGATGATGATCTGTGAAGAGGGCTGACTATTTCTGATCTTTGTTTGTTACACAGCCTGGCTGATGGAGGCAACCTCTTCTTGACTTGTGAAGTTAGGATATGATCAGTGGAATAGTCTCCAAATGAATCCCCTGTTGCACAGCTCTGTAAATAGCAGTGTTTGCATAGGGCAGAGTGTGCCCTTGGCAATATCCACAACAGAACTTTCTTAGAGAAATAATTCTAATTTCTGTTTTATTTAGAGTCCTCATTTGTTAAGATACTTCACGGATTGTCCTTTAGGGAACTGGAAGAGGGAAAATACAACCCCCACCTCACAGGTGACAGCTGGGAGATCTCTGACCATTGGCTTCAGTTTTAGAGCCTGGTGATCAGGCATCTCCTGTGTTTGCAGGAGTGGCTGGGTTGTTACCAGAAGAGGAAATCTGTCCAAACAAGTGCATTTTTAGGAGATCTTGGTTAAAAGGAGTAAGGCAGACAGTGTTCCTGGGTAAGCTGCTGCTCTGTACGGGAGGACCCTGGGAGAAGGATGGAGGGGATGCAGCAGCACAGGGACTCTGGCAGCAGAGCAGCAGGAAGGGCTGGGGAAGTGAAGGATGAGGACCATGCACACAGGTTCACCTCTCTTAAATTCACAGCTGTGTGTCACACATTTCTAAGTATGCTGCTGGGTTTCCCTGTCTTTCCTGTTACCGCTGACCACCAAAACATCCTGTATATCCTGTGTCTGTCTGGGTGCTTTCCCCTTTACCATACCCAGTAGCACTCAGGAGAAATGCTGCTGGTTTGCTGGGATCTCCACTGGGGAAGGAGCAGGGAGCACAAAGGGGTTGGTTTGGTCTCTTTCCCCCTTTTAGACTTCATAGCATGTCTAGCAAATCTGCAGCTTTATTGGCTATCAATTGTGTTGCTTTTGATGCTTTAAACGCAGTAGCTTTTTTTTTTTCCTCCAGTGGAGTGGTTGTCACGTGGTCTCCACTTTACATGAACACTAAACAGAATGACACAAAAATGAAGTGGTGTTGCTGTAATGAAACCTATTAATAGCTTTGCGGAGTGGCACTGACGCATCTCAGCTATAAGGACTTGGAATTAAAGCTGAGGAGAATAATTGTCTTTGCAGACTACGTTTTCCCAAAATGAGCAGTGAATTTAAGTGCTCAGAGATGCTTTCAAAGGGCTGTGATGCTGCTTTTTTTTTTTCTTTTTTTTTTTTTTTCAGATAAGGTTTCTAAAATTTGGGCTTGCTCAAGACATCTCAGCTTGGGCTGACACAAACCAAGGCAAAGGTCTCTAATCACTGTTGGAAATTTTGGCCAAACAGCTGTATTCAAATCACTGCTGAGCAGTATCTTACTATACCTTCTATTTTCCTTGATAAACATTTGGTTTATTTGACAACTGTTGCTTCCAAACAAAAAAATCTTCTTTAGTACATTTCTGAAACAGAACTCTTGGCAGTGGGAGGTGGTTATGGATGAGGTGTAGAGGGGCTGGTGCTGCCTGGTGTTCCCAGCAGCAGTGCTGGCTTTCTGCTGCTGAGGAGGAGAGTGAAGCATCTTTAAGGGCTATCTAAATTCCATCAACTTAAAAATGCCTATCACAGACTAAAATAAGTTACCCCTTTGTCCTTCAGCTGTTGATCTGGTCTAAGCGTGATACCCCCTAAGGCAAGTGTATTAAGATAATTTGGTGTTGATAACCATGCTGGGCTCCTTGACAAAAATCAAAGAATCATAGAATGATGGAATGGTGGGGGTTGGAAGGGACTTCTGGAGATCACCTAGTCCAACGCCACTGCCAGGGCAGGCCACAAATGTCTGTGTGAGTTTTGAAAGCAAAGACTTGCTCAAGGCATAGTGGACAGATCCAACAACAGCATGGGAAGAGGGGTGCTCTCTGCTTTACAGCAGGATTTGCCTCTGTTTCTCTAGTGTTGCCTGGTCAGTTCACTCTCTATTTAGTTCAGACAGTACAATGTAATTGGGCTCATCTGTCAAGTGTTTCCAGGAAAGGTATGGATATTTATTCTTAGAGGAGAGCACAGAAAATATGGTCTGTACTCAGGTTTTCATTATTTCTTACAGGACACAGATATATCAGTCAAGCTGCAGCTAAAATTGATGTGGATTTTGATTATGATGGACCTCTAATGAAGACAGAAGTTCCTGGACCACGATCCAGAGTAAGTTCCCAAGTAGTAACTTGTTTGGTTTTTTTTTTCCTTTAGCTATGTTTAACTTGCAAGGAAACAAATTTCATTCGAAACCTTAAATCTGATACAAATCAACATTTCACAATAGTTTATGCCCATTTTTACCATGATGTTGAGAATGAAAAGCTCATTAAAGAAATGCCCCTCTGTGAGAGAGAGTCTGAATTTTGACTGCCAACTTCCTGTATGGAGTCATTGAAAACAAAGGAGCATCAGTTTGATGAAAAATCTCAGCAGGCTTGCTTACTCCTGCTGAAACAGAAACTTAGTTGGCCCTCTAGGATGTGAAACAATGCTCTGGTTTTGAAATGAAGTAGGAATTTCAATTTGCTGGACATGGTGTTACTCTGGCAGAGTCAGTATTTATGTGTGTTTGGGGTTTTTTGTGGTGGTTTTGTTTTTTTTTTCCTGTTGGTTTTGGGGTTTGGGGTTTTTTTTTGGTTGGTTGGTTGGTTTTGTTTTGTTTTTTTTTTTTTAAAGGAGCTGTCTTTCTAGAACCAACATGCAAGTGTCCCTTCTGTGTGTCTCTGATTTCTCTCTTGTTTTTAGTTTGGTAGATCAGTACAGAAGAGGCATCTTTGCCTTTTTGGAGGTTTACAATGGCACTGTGCAGCTCATGTAGTTCTGCCTGCCAGTTACTTTCCACTGTAATATTTGCAAGATGCATTAGGAGAGTTCAGGTGCTAAGTAGAGTTGCCTGATAAGCACATAGGAGAGTAAGTTCTGCATATGATTTATGTGATCATAAAGAAAGAATCCTACATTCTTCACTATTTGGTAATTATGTACCTGAGACTCTTCTGTTGTTTGTTTTTCTACAGGAATTAATGAAGCAGTTGAATGGCATTCAGGTAACTTGTCAAGTTTTCTGAGTTAGGGGGTGTTAATACTGAGATATCAATTTTGTATGTTTACTTTCATACAAAAAACCCCGAGGTGAAACACTGACTCTGGGTTTGCACACTGAGCAGATTATGTATGGTATATACGTGCGTTTGAGTAGAATCTTTTTTAGTATATTTTGAATACTTCACATTTACTTTTCTAGGATCAGTCTTTATTCTTTAAACACAGTGGCCAGTGAAAACATAGGTATATTTGAGCTTGAGCTTAGAAGTATGTCAACCTAAGTGCATATTGTCTTCCCAAGATGAGTAATTCCTTAGTCTGTACTTCATTTTGATATAAAAAGTACATACTTGCCCTTTTAACAGTCCCTCTTTATAAAAACAGCTCTACAGTTAATTCCCATGCTATGAATATAACGTGTCTTTGTATCTTATCATTAGATATTTTCATCAGATTAGTTGCACCTTCCTACACGCTGCTACTTTTTACAGCATTAATTGTTTGTTTTTTCCTTGAAGAATGCAGAAGCTGTACACTTTTTTTGCAATTATGAAGAGAGCCGAGGGAACTACCTGGTAGATGTAGATGGCAATCGCATGCTGGATCTCTACTCTCAGATTTCATCCATTCCAATAGGTAGGAGACAGTTGTACCCAAACTTTTTCCTTTGTCCTCAAGCTGTCATTTTCTGCAGCCACTACCAGAGAAGTTGGTTGATTAATTAAAAAGCCCAAAGCTGACTCAGTGTATGCCTTGGGGCAATGAGGGTATTATGTAGGGGTGGTTTTGAAGAGCTGAAGAAACTATCAGTTCAGTACGTACAGCTCGCATCGTGTTGCCTGGAAGAAATGCTATATGCAAGTTCCACAATTTAGGTTGGCTTTGTTTGTTTGGATTTGTGTACTTTGTGATTCTGTGACAGTATGTCACTGTTTAAAACATTAACAAACATAACTTAAACATTTTAACATTAAATTATATGTGTTAGTTAAGATTTCTGTCTCTGAAGAATGCAGAAAAGGATTTGGCCGTGTGGACTGCAGTAGGATGGAACAAGACCAAACAGTGACCTGTGGTGCTGAGTGAAAGCAAAGGTGGCAGGTCATTTGGGACTTGTCAAGTGCTTGGGAAAGTCTGTTGATTTTTGTTGTTGTTGATTTTTTTTCTTTTTTTCTTCTTGTGAAGCCTTTCAAGAAGGAAATGAAGCAAGGCAGAGATGTAGACCCCAGCTGTGAGGAATAGAGGTTTCACCAGATAGTCAGTTGTTTGTTTGTCTCATGTTCCCTTCTCAGTTGCTTAAAAATACATTTCTGCAGAAGCAAAAAGAGCAGAAGTGCTGGAATAATTTAAAAGGTAGATGTGCTATGTATAGAAACTGTGATGACTCAAAATCATCCCTCCAGGCCTCCTTCATCAGGAAACAGAATTTTGTGAAGTTCAGGTCATTACTAAATTTTTGGCATCTAAGACCTTGTGACTGCAATGGGTTTTCTGTTATCCCAGTCTTCTTTGCAGACAGTTAATATATTTTGCTCCCTTGTAGCACCTCAGTAAATGTGAAATCATTCCAGAACTCTTCAATGGTTGTATCTTATTTTCAGCAATGCAAGTGCTAGATATTTTTTATCTTTTGCAGGCTGCATTAAGATAACTTTGTCACTGCAAATGTGGAAATAGGGGTGAGACTAAAGAGCACAATGCTTGTATGTATTTCAGTGCTCGCCTTACTTAAATGGGATTGTATTTTATGTTTCTAGGAAAGGAAGAGCATTTAGTGTTCAGGACAGCACTCAGCACCCCTCTCAACCCCCATTCTTCCCACAAGAAATGCTGATTTGGAGGAACTAGGGCACGGTCATTTAGCCAAAGGAAAGTCAGTGCATGCTCCAGAAAAAAGAAATTAAGGTTGTACAGAGAGCACACTGAGGCTTTCTAATCTAATGCTGATGAAGTGGGCATACCTCCTCGAGTATAGTCTTTGTGTACAAAATATTTAAGTATTAGCAGGGAAATACTTTTCTTAATGGGCAGAAATGTGCAGGGACGTCTGTAGTTTTATTTCTTTCATTGAGTGAAACTGGTGACAGAGATAGAAAACTCCAGTACCCGTAACTGATGCTCAGCCAAGCCATCTAGTTCCTCCTTCATTTGTGGCAGTGGCCTCCTGAGGATAAGCTGGGCTGTTTTGCCCTAGAGGATGTGTTCCTAAGTCACAAAGGAACTATAGTACACTGCTTCATACACCACCTAAAATAATGGCTCAGTGACGTGTAGCAACAAGAAGTAAATGGGAATTTAATACTTACAGGCTGACTGAAATCTAACTGAACACACAGCATTAATTTATTCTTTAAGTTGCACCGAATGACAAGACTGACTATCTGAAGCTGCATGAGTTGCTAATAGTGTCCCTCTTAATGACAGAGAAGTTCTAGGCTGAGACACCGAAACAAGATCACAAGGTGCTTGTTAGTCATCTGTGCTTATCTCTCTGCAAGTAAATCCAATAAAACCTTTTATGAATCTGTCAGGACTCCCCAAGATTTAATAATGATTTGCTACACTAGAATATATTTATCATCGGAGGTTGAGAGGTAATAAGTGCCTGTGTGGAGAGATAAGAATTAAAGTATAAAAAACCTCTAGGCAAAGATGTCCTGGGCTGTTTCTTCTTGAAAAACAAAAACTGAAACAGTTTTTAACCACGCAGTTTTGGGGAAGCTGTAGCACAACATACTCTTTAAACCTGTATCTAAGCTTTCTCCGAGAGTTAGAAATCCCATGGAGCCAAATGCAAGAGGGGATTCACTCTGTCGATGTGTTTGCTAGCAAACATTCTGGAGCAGCAAATGAAGCAATCTGTTTTTCTGTGCTGGGAAGGTCTGGTTTTGTCTGTGGAGATGCAGAGAGGTGTAATTTGATGTTATTGACAGCAGCCTGCTGCTCTGTTGAAATGGATTCTTTGGGCTTTCTCCAGCTTGCTATTTTAGCCACCTCCTTTTTTTTTTTTTCTGTTTGTGGCCAGGCACATTAATGGGCCTGGAAGACATGTACTTTCCTGCTGTGTTGATCTAGACACACAGCAAGAGTGATGAAGCAGGTGCCCTTCTCTTAAGAGCCAGCTCTGTCACATCTTATAGCGAGTATTTGAGAGCAGATTTGTAGAGGCCCAACCCCCCGCGTTGGTTATGGCAATGAAACAAGTCACTGTCTGTCTGCCATCTCCGTCTAGAGCTTCTTGACTTTGTCTACCACCATTATATAATGATTACTTAACCATTTAGTTCTTCCTGGTGTTAGTTTTATGACTGTGAACCCATGGGTTTTAAGTGTAGGGCTGCCTACATGAACAGGTGGTGGAATTGCTAATGGAATGGTGGAATTGCGGTGCTGGTGGAATTGTGAATGATCACGCACGAACATCTGCAGCACGCAGGGGAAAGCCCAGCTCCCTGCCTGCCAGCAAGCGTGTGCACTGATATGAAAGCCGAGGGAAGGTGGAGGCCGGTACGCACGCGTCGCAAAACCAAGTCGGGCAGCGTCTTGCGTGGAGCGAGCGTTTAGATGGCGCTGCGACGGACGCTGTCCAACTGCGACAGATGTCGAGGAGCGCCCTCGGCAAAATCCTGCTGGACTCCCAGGGCTTATCCCTGCTGGGTCTGCCATAATGTGCTCACTGCACGCGTCAGCGATGAGAAACCGTCTCTGAGAACGGCGCTGCTGGGCTAGTAACGCTACCCTGCACCATCCGCTGTGTCTGCTGAGGGGCAAAAGGCCCTTGCTGGTATTTTTGCCAGGATGTTATAATGCACTGAAGTTACAATTGCTAAATGAGCTTTGTTTGGGAAATCAGTAAATGTGGATTTTTGCTTGTCTGTTTCTTATGGTCAGCTACCAAAGGCTGGGGAATTGCATGGAAGGAAAGCATAAAGGGGGGAGTATTTGTTCCTAAGCTTATTTTACAATGAGAAAAAATTGAATCAGTTAAAAAGCACAGTGGGAGGAAAAAAGCTCTGTTATTGTGCTAGGAATAATCAGCTTGATATTCAAGGAGGGTAAAAATTGCTACGAGACTGGAAGTGTAGCACCAGCTGCTATAAATGGATGGAGCTGCATGGGGCACTTCCCACTGTGGTTCAGCGTGGCAGAATCCATTTCTGAAATGCGTGGTGGGTGGTGAGTGCTCAGGGGAGCCCTGTGAGACGGGCAGATCGGGGTTATGGTGAGTGAGAACAGGTAAGCAGCCTGCTTCAGGCAGAAGAAACTGGAGACTCTTCTATGCCAAGCTACACAGTGGCTATCAGAAGCAATGCCTTGTGGGCTGCATTGGCAGAAAATGATTTCCACTTTTAACTGCAGAAGAGGAGAGGTTCTTGTGTTGTTCTGCAGAGAAACCAAATATGTGTGGGAAACCTAGGAAGAGACTGAGCAAGCAATTAACAGTATCAGTCCTGCAGCGATTGCTAGAAACTATGATTCTTCAATCAAGCCTATCGGGCAAAAGATACATGTCATGTTCATCCCTGTCTGCATTCAATTTTTAACTTTCAGTACTAAAACACATTTTGCTATTGCCTGACACAAAATTTGTACCAAAGTTCCAGATAATATATTCTGTAAGAGAAGATGGGTTTGTCCTACTTGGAAAGAAGTAGTGTTATTAGTAGTTAAAACATATACGGGTTACACAGGAACAGTCAAGCATTAAGGTTATTCACTACATTACACTTTACATTAGTTTATTGAAACCAGATAGAAGTAGCTGTTTTCTTTCTTTGTTCTTTTTAATTAGGTTACAGCCATCCCTCTCTGATAAAGCTTCTACAGCAGCCACAGAACTTGGTAAGTGAATTAAAACATGAAGTACTTGGAGTCCTCTCCCTGCCTTATATTTTCTTAACCTGATAATGAATGCTTAATGACTCAGTTTCAAGTATGACAGGATCTGCTTTATTTCTCACTAGATGAAAAGAGCTTGGTAGTGTTTAAGGCGACACCAAAACCTTGGTGGAACTTTACAAGGAGTAAATATTTGGGTCGTGCAAGCACTTGCTATGTTTGCAGACAGTTTTAAATGATAGTTCACGCAGAGTGTTTTCCAATTAACCATTTTAGCAATGTTCTTGAGTAAAGATTTTTGACCCCGAAAGGAAACGCAGGTTCTCGAGAGAGAGAATAGTATTTTGAATATGAAAATGATGCCCTAAACCTGGAACGCCGTGGGTGGGTTTGGAGCAGAGTGGTGGTGGCTGGTTCCCATCTCCTAAGTATGAAGTTGACTAAGCCACTGATGTGTCCTTGAAAAATTAAAATCAGTAAACTAGAGCAGCAGGATTACTGAGTAACTGCTTCTCAAAAGTATCTTCCTCTTTTCCCTAACAGTATACTTAGTGTGACTGGAAATAACTGGGAGTAAATAATGGAAATTGTGGACATTAAGTTGCTTTCTATTTCAAGCTGCTTTTTTCCACTGCTTGGACAAAAGTTTTGGATTGCGTAATGATTTTGTGCAGATCTTTAAACTGTAACATTTTGGGGCATAATAGCTTATGCACGTAGTACGTGGATAAACTAGCTGAGCTCACCGGCTTTTTGACTCCACATCGCTAGATCCTTGTTGGTTGTCCTGTCTTTAGTGAGCTGAGCCACTGTTTCTGCAAACCAGTAATAAGTGTCCATGCTGCCTGCAAAGGCAGAGCTCGAGTGTGGGCCAGTTTCTTCTCGTACCTGCATTTTCCTTCCAAAAGAGCTTGCTGGCTGCAGCAGAGTGGAAGCTGTGAGCCAGCATGTCAGAGAAGTGTAGATATTTGAGCCCCCTGGGCTGATTTGCTTTATGTTCTCATTTCTTCGGGTTGAGAAGCTCTGCCTTCCCCAGAAATAAAAGACACAAAAGTTTTTTTCAGAAAAATGCCAGGACTAGAAATGCTGGGATATCAAAGGCAGACCTGGATGTTACAGAAGCACTGACATTTCTAACTACTTAGGTTAACTCATAAACATTATTTCTGAGGAGATAGCGATACCTTCATTATAATGCAGCAGTAGGCAAAGTCAAATTGAAAAAAAAAACAAACAGAAAAATGCCAAAACTTCAAAACCTATGGTCTGGTGGCCGTCACTGATTTGCCCACTGGGAAAGAAAAGGTAAGAGGATGCCAGCTAGAAGCCTGCAGTAAAAGGGGCTGCCTCCAGAGTCCAAAATGAAAGGCGCAACCAGGACCCCTCTCTCCCACATGAGCATCAAAGACGTTCCCTGTTCTGACTTCTGACTCCTGTGCCAGTTCAGCGGAGAGGGTGTCGCTAAACCCATCTGCTTGCTCCTGCCTGCACACGTAGGGATCTCTGGCAGGCTCTAGCCTGGCCGCAGCATAAGCAGGGTGGCTGTTTTGCAGTGAAGTTCTGCAGTGCCAAGAGCTGTGAAGAGCCAGAACTCAAGCAAACCTGGCTGTAGACAGGGGTGTTTGCTGGGGTCTGACTGCAGATGAAGTGCCAGCATTACTGGGAGAGTACTTGAAGTAATACAGGCTGAGGTAGGGCCCTTGTTTAATGTTAATGATGGGACTGATGTTTCCTTGTAGGGATTTTTTTTGTTCGTTTGTTCATAATGCTCCATGTACCCTCTTTATGGCCAGCTATAAAGAGCAGAATATGCATCTGTTCATCTGAGACCGCAGCAGCTGGATGTTGATGATGTTTTTCTCAGTACTGAGTTTCTCATTAACAACAAAAGGAAAATACACTTTTCTGCTTAATGGCAAATGTTGCCAACTGACTGTGACGGCCCGTAATCAAATTCACAACAAATTTATGGTCTCATATCTCTAACTTTATATGAAAATGTACTTCTAAGCTGAAATAAAGTCAAGTAAGATTTCTCATACATACTAAACAAAAACTTTTTATCTGTCAGTAACATTGTTTATGTTTGTGGTTATTTTAAATCTGAACCTGCTGAGACAAATTTTTTTTTGGAAGTGACATGCTTTACATTTTACATTACAATTGCTACAATTTACAAAGTCCTAGCTCATATTCTGGTTTATATTATGGGATTCTTGGTTTTCCCCAAGAATTCTGATGGCATGTTCTTACAGGTACAGTGTGACCACTCACAGCTCTTGCTGTGAGCCACATGTCTGAATAAATGAGTATTTTTATTGAGGAAAAAGACTGAAGGATGCTGGTAAATGTGGAAGCCTGAGTTGCACTGAAAATATGAATGTTTTAGAGGAGGCAGTCTGTCTCCTCTGGAGACCCACACACACTTAAGTCATCAAAGCTCAGTCTTTAATTTCAGTGATAATTTGTTAAAACAACAAGCACCTAGAAAAGGGCAAATAATGCTGCTTTGCAGTCGGCAAATTTATTAAGCTTGTCTATTTCTGAGCAAATTTTGAAAAGTAGCACATTGCAAATCAAGTAAGAGTACTTACAAAGAGTAAGAGCAGTGATGAATCAATTTTAATCCGTGACACTTAGTTTACTTTAACTGTATAAACATGACAAATTCATCTCTATTAGTGGACTGGGCAGACTGAGGAGTTTTTCCAGAGCTGCTTTTTAGAAACTCCTGATGTGGCCAGTTCATAGGACCAACAGGATAATTGAAGTTGGAAGGAACCTCAGGTGGTCTCTTGCACAGCCTCCTAATCTAAGAGGGTTGGCTATGAGAACAGACCAAGTTGCTCAGGGTGTTAGCTGGGGTCTTGAAAACCTCCAGGGAGAGAGACTGCACAAACATCTCTGGGCAACCTGTTCCCCTGCTTCACTGTTCTCTCAGGGAAGAAGCTTTTCCTTACACCCAGATCAGTACCTCTTGTGTTTTGATTTATGCCCATCACTTCTTATCTTCCAAATGAAGAGCCTAGAGCCTGGCTCCATCTTCTCAGTAGCCTCCACGCAGGTATGGGAACGCTGCGTTCCTGTTAGTCACTTCTGTGGTTAGCCAGGCTCTTGCATCAACACCGCTCAGTGCATGAGTACACCCAGGTTGTTTCCCAGTAGGCTGTGGAATTCCACTGTTAGGAGAGATGGCGCTGCATCCACGAAGGTTACTGCACCGGGAGTGGCTCCTGGCCCGTGTCAGATCTCGGTCGGGAAATGGAAAGGAGAAAACTGTGAAGCTAGAAATCTGTTGATGTAATGCACACTAAAGAATGTAGCCCCAGTTCAGGCTGAGGCACTGAGAAGGGTGGCTGTGCTAACTGAAGGCTCTAGAACAGGAAACCTTCACCTGCAAATCAGCAAGCTCTCTGAAAACAGTACATTGCTGCAACACGTCTGGGTATAGCAGTCAATGTTCTTGAGCTTGATTAAACGCATGTTGCTGAATAGTGAGGTAGTAACACACATGGTAGCTTCCCACTGATCCCCTTGCTGCACTGTGTGTTGCTGTACCTGCCAGAGGAGTCTAGAAGGGAGACAGCATGCTGTGTGCTTGTCAGGAACTGATTTTGCTGTAGCATCGCGCCGCTGATCCTTGCATGTGTGTCATCTTTCTCAGATGCAGCCCCTATCCTTGACATTTACCTTTGCTTTGTTCCCCAAATTCCACTGTAATCATATCAGGAGGATGTTTATAACCACAGCCTTCTGAAATGGTCTGTCTTGAAGCTCAGTAAGGAAGAAGGTGCTGCTATCCTAACTGAATTTAGATTTAGCTGCTCAAACTGAAGGCAAGTAATTAATTTTTAAAGTGTCTTTCCTGTGTATAAAGAAAATTGCGATTGAGCAACTCAAATGGCAATATTGGAGAGCCAATGTCAGTATCGGTTAGCATGCACCTTTTCTAAAGTGTCCTGCAAGAATGAAGTGTTAAGGATTAGACAGAAAATCATATTCCAAGATATGAATATTATTCCCTGGTTTTAAAACTCCTTGTGCCAAGACTACAAATTTCTGGCTGGTGTTTGTAATTAGAATAAAATGTAACTGACTTGATATCAACATGGTATTTTTCATGTTATACTAAAACTTAAAATATTTTTCTTCCTTTGTATTTGTAGAGCACTTTTATCAACAGACCTGCCCTAGGGATTTTACCTCCAGAGAACTTTGCAGAGAGGCTGAAGGAATCTTTGCTATCAGTAAGTCTGGGATAGCAGTGGTGAGTTACCATGTCATGTATTTAGCAACAGGGGCATATCAAAGGATGATACAGATTTTAATAGGAAGCATTAGGGATTAGCTGTTTGTCCACCTGCCTTCCCATGTAAGCCATGAGATGGAACCGTCTCCTCTGACTTGACAGCTGAATGTGAGAGGTGACATATCTGCTCTGCACAGATACTGCCTATTTCATTCTGGATTCAAGAACTGATGAGAAAACACATTCTCACTAACTTCTGTTCACTGTGCTTTTGTAAGAGATAGTGGAGTAGGTGGCTTCTGTTTGTCTTGATCTAAATTTGAAGATCCTTGGGACTGAAACTGAGTCAAACCTTCTCAGCTGCAGTTGAAATTGGCTTTTCTCAGCCTGGCCACAGTTGGTCTCCCATCACGCTGCAGCTTATGATGTTAAGATCAGAATTATCATCACTTTTTGCACTCCACTTGTGCTTAATATCTTGGAGTAATTTTCCATCTTCATTGACAGGTGGCTCCTAAGGGCCTGTCACAGGTGGTGACCATGTCTTGTGGATCCTGCTCTAATGAAAACGCCTTTAAAGCAATATTTATGTGGTACAGGGTGAGTAAAATACTCAGATGTTTTTTGTAGGCTTAGATGAGTATTTAGTCATCATCAGAACTGTTACTGTAAATCAAAGAAAAGCTTGGAGGTTATCTTGTTCATGATGTTACTTATATTCAACCTAATATAAAAATCTTTAAGCTTTCACTGTATTTTGACACCACTTTAGAAGTTGTAAGGAAAAGGAAGTAATGAAAATGTAGATTGCAGTCAGTATGTAAGAGCTACGGTCAGTGCCTTCATTGGCTCAAATGTGGAACACCAAATACTACTAATTGGTTACAACTACAGGAAAAGTATCTTTAGGGTTTTTTGGTTTCTTTTGCAGAACAAGGAGAGGGGCCATAATAATGTCACAAAAGAGGAACTGGAATCTTGCATGATTAACCAGGTAACATTTGTTCTTTATCAAACCCACAGATGTACCATTGGCTTGGTTTTATAGGGGAAGATCAAGAGGAAAAATTTGGTTTGCTATCTCTTAAGTGGAATCTCAGTTTTATAAATTTAGGAAATGGTGAAAGACAAGCAACTCTCAACAGATATCAAGACCTGCTGTTTGTATTCTTTTGCATCCTTCCCGGTTGTGTCTGAATTTATGTTTTTAGATAGGGTGGAGGGTTAGCTCCAAGTATATCCTTTTATTAAATTCCAGGTAGTATGCAGTTTGCGTGGCTTTTGTCATGGTTCCTTTTCATTCTTGGTAGAGCGAGTCATCAGGAATGCACAGGGCACGGGGCTGCCCCAGCCTCTCCTCACCAAGCCCCGGCAGCCAGCGCTGGGCACGGCCACCCCGTACACATGGGCTCTAGTTTGTACAGGAAGGGGCTCATCGTACTGAGCGTTCAGCCTTTGCGCGAGCCCGTGCGTGGACAGAGATTATGGTACAGGTTAAACTGCCAAGTGTTCATTAGTATTAATGATGTATTTTGGGAGATCGGGCAGTTTTTTGGGGATGACCAATGTCTCTGTTTCAATGGTGTTCCAATACCAATTTGCGGTGCCTAGCAGTGGGAGAGGAAAGTGATCTGCATGCTGTAAGAGGCAGCAGCTTGGCTGCAGCCACCCCGCTGGCTCTGGCCACGGGTTTGTACCTGGGTCATGGCAGGCACCCGCAGCTGCTGAGGGCACCGCATGCTGACTGCCCTCCTGTCCACTCTCCTCTGCTTGCAGCCCCCTGGCTGTCCTGACTACACCATGCTCTCCTTCATGGGCGGCTTCCACGGGAGGACCCTGGGTAAGCAGAGCGCTGCCGGCAGCACATCCCTTCCCTTGCTGTCCTCTCAGCTACCGCCGTCAGTGGTCATTTCACTGGCCTCTCAGAAATGTGTTGGTTTTTTCCCTTTGTCAGATAGTACCAGTGACGAAGCTGTGGGTATATTGAAGGTTTAGCCCTGGCACCCTCACCGGTACTGAAACAGAATACTTGAGTGACAGTGGGGATTAATTTTATATTTCCTTGGTTCAGAAGGTCTCTTTCATTCTGAATCCAAGTTTTCCTGTCTAAACAAGCAAACGCCTAACTCCTGGGGAAAAATCGCCCCAAGATACAAACAAGATGTCACTCACTTTTACCATTTTATATCGGGCTCGGCCCCTGTTCTAAATGTGTTACCCAAGCATGCTGCAGTTCTGAGCTTTGTGAGCAGTTGTCTTTGGACGGGTGAAACCCAGCCTGTTCTTCTGGAACAGTGCATGTGGAAACTGATGCTTAAAACCTAGAGCAATCCACTTAAGCTTGACCAAATCTGATTACCCGCTATTTTAAAAAAATGAACTAAAAGCATAGATCAATTAAGAGAATTCCACAGTCCTAGTGTCAGGCAGTTTTTCACCTCTTGGTAGCTTTTTTCTCTGCATTGCTCCTAGACAGGTACTCTTTTTAATTTTTGCTTTTCTGGGTTTAGGTTGCCTAGCTACGACTCACTCTAAAGCAATTCACAAGTTGGACATTCCATCGCTGGACTGGCCTATTGCTCCATTTCCAAGGCTAAAGTACCCTCTGGAAGACTTTGTGAAAGAGAATCAACAGGAAGAAGCCCGTTGTTTAGAGGAGGTAAAAAATCCACTGGCAGCTTTCTGTTGGTTTTGTTTTGAAATAATGAATGGCGTTAGAGGGATTAACTGCTTCTCACTAAAAATGTTTTCAGGGATTGGGACAGCATGTGATTAAACCAGCATTCACTGTTGTTCGCAGTCAGAAGTTTGTTGCTGCCTTTCAGAACAGCTTTCTGTGACTTAAAGCTCTACATGAATCATAGCAGAGTGAAATTCCACATGCAGGAGAACTTGTTCATTTTCTCACAGCAAACTTGCCTGCAAAGGGACATGGACCAAGAGAGACCACAGTCTGTGAGGGCTCACGCTTGAGTCGGTGGTGGTGTGCCCTGTGACTGGAGCTGAAGCAGAGCACTGCAGAGGAGGGGGCTGTGCTGTGCTGATGGAGCACAGCAGCACTCTGCAGGGCTGTGCAGAGCTGCAGCAAGGAGACTTCTTACTCAAACCTGTCTAACTTCAGACAAAATGGAAAGCACAGCAGAGTCCCTGTGTTTACTCCACAAGAGCTCAGAGTGGGGGAACTGTGATGCACAAAAGCAACCCTCAGACTTGAAGCCATTATTTAAAAAAAAAAAAAAAAAGAAGAAGAAAACAAGCAAGTAAAAAGCTGAATGCTTCCTCTGCAAGTCTGCAGATTGGCTTACTAGCACCCTTTGGAAATCACTGCTTTACACAGCCTGTGCAGGCTGTGGGTCCGGAGAGCTCTAAGGGGTATTGCCAGTACAAATGACACTACTCATCCCAGCAACTGGCACTACAAGGTTAACTAAAACTTCTCTGTAAGCCGCTTATCAGCAACAGGATTTTGGCACTATCTCATCTATTTAAAATTAAATATCTGACTCGACTAGAAGAAGCAAATTTAACGGATTACCTTCTTTATTAATTCTTTATTAGCTGAGTTTTGTTTTCTGACACGGTATCTGTTTTATTCTGTATTGCTTAGGTGGAAGGACAGCAATGGCATAGCAAGCTACAGTGGTTTCCACCATACTTCAGCTGAAATTTGTTAAGAGCTTTCACACCATTGTAGATAAATATGCAACTAATTACAGTGTGTTTAGGATGTGATTTAAATGTAAGCATTATTCAGGAAGAAGAGGGCAGTGTTAAATGCTGGGGGAACTACTTGTTATTTCCTTGCATTTCCTGACACTTTTACAGTCAGGAATGTCTATGAAAAGTTGAAGCTCTGTTGCTAAGACTTAATCTTTCTGTGAGGTAATGTGCTAATGTCCTGAAGAGAGAATGTTTCCTTTACAGGTGGAAGACCTGATTGTAAAGTACAGGAAAAAGAAGAAGATTGTGGCTGGAATCATTGTAGAACCAATACAGTCAGAGGGTGGGGACAATCATGCTTCAGATGACTTCTTCAGAAAGCTACGAGATATTGCCAGAAAGGTAATACAGCTGAACATGCAAAAAACTTCTTGGTGTCTCCAGAGGCCTTTGCCCCTGCTGCAGGCACTTTAAGAGCTTTACAGGCCTCCTTAGTAGCAGCTGGGGTAGGTAGACATTAGTAGACTTTCCTCACAGGGTCTTTGCAAATGGCACCCAAACTCCTTCCAGGTATTTTTAGGTATCCTCTAGAAATGTTCAAGACTATTTAAAAAAAAAAAAAAAATTAGTTTTCTACCTAAATTCACAAACAAAGTACATGTTTCTGTTGCCTTTCTGAAGAAATAGCTGAATTTTGAATTGCGAAATCTAATGCATAGTGAGAGCATTGGTATGGGGGCTGAGGGGAGGTTGGGAGTGGTGAATGGAGAGGCAGGAGGGATGTTGCATTTCTCTGGGGAGGTACTGCTGTACTGGAAATGAGTGCTCATGTTCACTGCTCTTTCTGTCTCTGCAGCATGGCTGTGCGTTCTTGGTGGATGAGGTGCAGACAGGAGGTGGCTGCACAGGAAAATTCTGGGCACATGAACATTGGGGCCTGGATGACCCAGCTGATGTGGTAACATTCAGTAAGAAGATGATGACAGGAGGATTTTTTCACAAAGAGGAGTTCAGGGCAAATGCTGTAAGATTTTCACTGAAACTTGAACTCTGCTAATAGGTGACCCATTCATGAGGAACTGCAATGTCCAGGGATGAGACAAGTTGTCCTTCAGTAATGCAGGTTCAGCTCGATGGAGCTGCTATTTCATAGATACTTGCTTTGCACTTACACAAAAGCTGTCATCACTTCTTCACTTTTATTCCACTTGCTGTCAGTCACAAAGGTCATAAAGCTGGTAGGACTGAGCAAAGAACTGGCTTTAGCCTAATGAGCTAACTTTAAATACAGAATCCAACCACAAACTGACTTTCTTCCATAGGGCAACTTGGTATCTTCAGAGCTTGTATGTCAGCATTACAGATTCTGTCAGCATTAATGACACTTTAGATGTAAATTAAAAAAAAAAATAAGGGGACAAACATAAAGCTTGAATATAAAATGTGTATAATGATAATTTCTGTGTCATCTATGGCGATGTTTTGGTGAGATGCCAGAACAGCGAGACAGAATGTACTAAATTTGTAGCATGAAGTAGTTGCCTTTTGTTTCTGCTCAGCAGGGCAGCTGTAATTTGCTCTTACAAAAACAAACAAAAAGCCCCAAACAAACAAAAAAAGCCCCCAAGAAAATAGGGGGTTGGTGAGATTAGTGCATGCATTTTCATACGCCACGAGTTTGCATTAACAGTTTGATGGCTTGCTTTGCTTTGAGTGATTTGCCTGTTAATATGTTCCACAACTCTCTTTCCCAAGCCCTATCGGATTTTTAATACCTGGCTTGGAGATCCATCCAAGAACCTTATGCTTGCTGAAGTCATTAAGGTTATTAAAACAGAAGACCTTCTAAACAATGCAACCCACGCCGGGAAAGCACTGCTGACTGGACTGCTGGATTTACAGGTAAACATCTGGAAAGATTAGAGGTAAGGAGAAGTTTGCTGATCGGGTGGGAGCTGAGCTCATCCAGTTTGAACACGTGGATTGAGGTACTCCAGCTTGGGCACAGACCATAATCATAACTTGCTGGTTGAGGTACTTCAATGAAAGCCTGAATAACTGTCCCATTTGGAACTGAACTAAGCTTTCTTTTACTGACTTAAGAATGCTGGGTTTATGTAGCTTAATCCAAAATGAATGGTGAGCCCCGAATTATCTGTAGGTATGGACTGCAGTTGCTAGAAATCTCTTGTACCACAAGCAGATAGCATTTCATTGCCCCAAAAGTTCTTTTTAAAGGAAAGTGCCTTTGTGTTTTGTTACAGTTCCATTGGGCTGTTGAAACACAAGTTTCAAAGTTTCAAAAGTTGCAGCTTTACCTCACTTGACAAAGGGAAATTCATTCACAGCTTCAACAACAGAGCCCTGCATAAGAAAGAAAATCAAATGGGCATTTAAGGGTAGGCTTGCAGATGTTCACCTCCCAAAAGGCATTCTGATCAGGATACAGCCAAACACCGTTCTCTGCTTCCCCCACAACTTCGAGGCCTAGCAGGCAGGGGAACACAAAATGTTATCTCCACGCTTTGAAGGGCCAGAAGACAACCCACTAACTGAAAAAGGTTAGTCTTACAGAGGATGGTAACTGACAGTAAGAGAAGCATGATACTAAGCAAGCATCTTAGCGCAGCATAAGAATGAGCTGTTTTCTAGCCCCATTCCAGACTATTTATGCTCCGGTTTTCCTGGAGTGCTCTTTAGATGTAATGTACTTTACACATGCTTCAGGATGCTCCAAGTAAGAGTTCACTTGACCCATCTCAGGGGTGCAAATTCATTCTCGCTGCCTGCTCGGATGTTTATCTGTGTTGGGAGGAGAGAACCTGCCTGCAGTTGGACTCTGCAGACTGTAGCCATTCAGCCCTTTGTCAGAAAGGGGTGGTCAGGACAGCAGGCTCTGAGAGAAATCCACGCTTTCTGTCGCTCTGCTCCACTGGAATGTAGGTAGCAGCAGGGTTTCCGTGTGGCAGCAGGCCTGGCAGAGCAGAGCCTGCTGCCCCATGCCCTCTGTTGCAGCAGCTGTCACGTGTACATCCTCGCTTCTCTTTGCAGGCTCGTTACCCCCATCTTATCAGCAGAGCGCGGGGAAGAGGAACGTTCTGTTCCTTTGACACTCCAAATGATGCTACTAGAAACAAGTTAATTACAATAGCCAGAAACAAAGGTAAGAAAGTTTGTGTGTGTGGATTAGCTTCAAATGACAAACGGCAGCATACATAAAGCTTTAAATTTTCCTTTTTTTATATGGTGTATATGTACTACAGTATGAGAGGACAGAAGTGAAATTACAAACAGAGCTGTGTTTAGACTCTCCTGGAAATACCTGTATTCTAGGAGACCTCAGACCAGTCCATTGCGTGGTGTGTAGCCCTTTCTCTACAGGGCTGCTACTGGAAGAGATCTATGTAGGGCATGAGTTTGTGACACTGCTTTTGTATTCATCTACAGTGACCTTAGGTGCACCTAGGCATGGCTTACTTCTGGAAGCAGGTGAGGAAAATTAGAAGAAAGTTAACATAACTATCACTCAGGAAAACACAGGGGAAAAAAATACTAATTTTATGGAATACCTAATGATGAAATAAACCACGTTGCACAGATTTACAGCTACATCCCTCTTTTACTACGGAACTGTTACCCTGCTGTAGATAAGCCCAGGTACAAAGAGGGCACCTAAGTCTTACATTCTCTTTGAATGTGACTGTACAGGGGCCCTGGGTTTGCCGACTGGTTTTTGCTGTTACTCATATCTCTTGAAAGAAGTAGGCATGATGCATCTAAACTATTCTGAAACCAAAATGTTAAGAGCGTAGAAGACAGCTATTCTTTGTTCTTGGAAACTAAGCCAGCAGGGAGAGAAGGCGAGCTGTTTGTTTCATGGTAAACCAAGGCTATGCTTAGAGGCAAGGGAAGCTCAATGCTCAATGGTACCGATTTTTCGTTGGCCAGAAACATTTAAAGAATTCATTATTCTGGAGTTAAATTATCACATATGTTTGAAGTACTGCAGGAAGAAGTTTGCCAGCACTGAGATTAATTTTTTTAATTAAAAGCTTAGTAGTTTAATAAGAAAATGGCAAAGAAACCTACTGTGTCTTGTTCTGGCATTGAGGTATTTAACCAGTAGAGTATTGCAGCTTTGAAGTCTCAGAGCTCTGGGTGGAGTCTTTCCATTGGTGGTGGGATTAGTCCCAACATTCCAGGTGTTTTACACAACAGCCACAGGCACTCTGAGCATTCTTTGGAGTTGCTGAGGCCCCTCTACACCACCGTGTGCTGTATCACTGCATGGTTACCAGAGATTTAGGGAGCTGCTGTCAGCCCTCCACAGTGAGGTGAGCCTCGTTCAGAGACCCGCATCTTCTGGGTATTTGGCAAAGATGGAAATGACTAGAGGGCCCGTTCTGTTCTCATTTTAGGTGTTGTGCTGGGAGGCTGTGGCGACAGATCGATCCGTTTTCGTCCAACACTAATCTTCAAGGATCATCATGCACACCTCTTTCTAAACATCTTCAGTGACATCTTGGCAAACTTCAAGTAAAAAGCACTTCTGTTGCACTGAACAGCTGATTATGGAATTAGTTTGCATTAATTCATGTCTTCTCTACTTACAAGATAAGTGTAAAGTCATAAACTGAGGTTTGTGTTCTGTCTGTAATCCTGCCCAAAGCAAGCTGCTCCATGCAAACTCGACCCAGGCAGAGCATTGGTACTGGTCACCAGCAGGTACATGCAGCTGTCCCACACTGTGCGTTTGTAGATGTGGCCCTCCATCTTCTGGCTTGGGTCATATTAATTGCAGAGTCCTTCATGGCCCTGACTGTCTGTTTACCTAAACATGACCTGGTCCAGTCTGTTTTCACAGGTAATCCCAGCAGATTTCTGTCCAGAAGCAGCTACAACTATGGCATAACCCTTAAAGCCACGTCTGCCATACAGAAAGTGCCATTCTCTAATGGTGGCTGGAATAAAATCAGTGTTTCAAGGAAAGCTCTGCTTTCCACCACTGCCAAGTACAGTATTCTACAGAAGATCCAGCGTTATTCCCTTGAGTCCAGATGGCTGCCACACCAATGGGGTCAGGACAGCATCGGCTGCTCGGTGCCCAGGGTCCACCTGCTGTGGCAGAGGCACTACTGGCCTCAGCACACACGCAGCACTCTAAGGCTGACCAGAGTACTTGTAGTTTTCCTCTTCCTGGATTTAAAAATTTTTGAATTCTCTTACAATCAGACATGTACAGAGAAAACTATTTCCTGACATATGCAATTTGACAAAGCTTAGAGAATCACATGAAGCGTGTTATTTCCACCTCTGTCAGCAATATAGAATGATTTGAGATTATTTTACTATTTGCCCATAACGCACGATAGCCATTAATTTCTGTTACAATTTCTACGTGATTACTTGAGGTATTTTGTAAAACTACAGCGGAATTGTTTGATCCTAGCTGTGACCTGACATCAGAGCCACTACAGTGAAGGCCTAGTCCTAATTGCACATTTATAATGCAAAATATTTCTATTTTTCTTCTAATAGTTTATTCTAACTCACTGTACTTCAGAGATGATCTAGGAAGCCACAGAATCAAAAAGTGTCAACGGGTTGGTTTCATTTGTTTCTCTTCAGAGAATTGTTCTGGAGGTTTCTTTACTATGGAGTCGTTGCTGCTTGTTTAAGGCTGACTTGAACTAGGCCTGGTGCCTTTCTTTTTTTCTTTTTCTTGGCTAGCAAGCATCTGGATTTTGCTTACTAAGTTTAACTTTCTGATGTGCACTAAAAAACAGGGACCACAGTGGACTTCACAGTTGCCCTATTAGGATCTGGCCCCAATTTTTAAGTACGTAACAAGAGCCTGAGCAGTTAAAAGATTTATGTGTTCAACAGAGCTACCAAAATGTGAAAGGTTTCTTGACCTGCTTTGAGAAGTGTTAATTGTGGTTTTCCCATTTTATTTTTGGAGTGCTGGTATTGGGAAACTCGAACACCCTCATTTCTGCTAGCTTAAAAACAACAGGATTTCTGTAAACCTCTGCACAAACCAGAATTCGGGTACCAGCTGGTCAGAACCTGAGCCGTATTTTGAGGAGAGGCAGGAGAACTCTGGGGGAAGGACTGGTAAATGGGTGTTCAGCAAAATCTCCCTGTCATCACTGTCCTCCTAAGTGTGTTATCAGCAAGAGGAAAGTCAAACTGAGAACTGTATTTGACAGCATTTTGGGAATGAGTTTGTTCAACAGTGCAGTAGTTTTAGTAAATGTCTCTAGCGAGTCTTGTACTTTTACAGAAGCGAAGGTCCAGTAATTTGAAGTCTTACCACATCTTCACTTTTATTATGAATACTCTAGGTGTTTTTATAATTCTTACTGACACTCAGTAACTGTATAATTGTGTACAACATGTTAATGAAGTCATGTTAGAGAATACATAGAAAGCACTGCAGCTGAAGCATATAAAGTTAATATTGTTTACAGCATACTGTGGACAGTGCCAAATAAATGTTTAAACAAATACTTAACTACACTTCATGGTGGAACTAGTAACTGTACAAGGATTCACAACAAATGCCATCTCATGTGTAATCAATATTCTTAAATAAAATATTTATAATTCAACTTCTGCAGGGCTTATTTTACACCCAGTACATGCCTAAACTGAATTGTGAGTGCATATTAAATAGATGCTTATGAAGATAAACTTCCCCAACCCCTGGTGTATGCAAACAGCTCACTGTATTTTGCTGCTGTGATGTTTAACCCAAAGACCATTTCTCTTTCTCTGCTGATAGTGCTGTACCACACTCTATCAGCCAGAATTTAATAATGCACCCCCCCACACCCATGAGGAAAAGTTTAACACACATAAATGCTAAGTCAGGGGGAGCCTGCGGGCTTAAATGGCAGTTTTACCTACCTGCACCACCAGACATGTTTCAATGGGCTTGAGGATGAAACAGGGGAAAAAACACTCCAAACTTCTCTCGTGGTGAGGGTCAGTTTATTTGCCAGTTTCAAATGAATTAACAGCCAGAGGGCAGTGTAAGGAGTGAACTTGCTTTGAAGTCTTGCATGTTACAAGTGCTGAGGTTCGACTGAATCTCAGCTTTAAATCCTGCTGCTTATTTCTGCTGAGGGTTTTAGTGTAATTCCTTCTTTTAGAAAACTAAAGCCACAGAAGACCACTGTCCTTCACAGATGCAGGTGCTAACAAGATCAATTCTGCAAGCTCAACAGAATACAAAGTACACATTTTAGCCTTAATTCAATGTGGCTTTTAGGTGTCTTGCTTTTTGTTGTTGTTGTGGTGGGTTGGTTTTTTTTTGTTTTTTTGCTTCATTTTATGTAAATGCAGACTGGGGGAGTAGGGAGTGGAAAAGGTATTTGGCAGCAGAGCTTCTGATGTCAGGATGTGCCCAAACACATCAAGGGACACAGTGGACTTGTTTTCCAGGCTCTATGGTAATCTTCATCAAAGACTGCTTAATTCATACAGCCCAAGATAATTCTGGTAACATTTCCTGAAGTCTTTAGAGCTCAAGTGTTACAGCACTGATTAAATGCCATTCATACATACAAAACAAACACAAACATGAATATATGCAAAGAAGGACAAGTGGCTCCAAATATCTGTATGACCAATAGGACCCAAGAACGGATCGCCAACTGTCCTGTAATTCACAGCATCATAGATAAGGTATGTTTTTCTTTAGATTCCTTGAGAGGCTCCTGAAACATGTTCCAGTCTTTGACCCTTACAGCCAAACTGTCCATGTGTTCTGCTCAGTTATGTTCACATCCCAGAAGACCTTGCCAGGAGACCCCCACACCGTATGCAACATTGCCAGTTACCGCACGGGCACCTCCCTCTCTGACACGCAGCATTGCTTAGCCTCTGCACGAGGCAAGTGGTAATTTCATGAGCCTTCCCAGCCAAATTATAATTTGCTAAAACAAACAATGAAATTTAAAGTGAGGATGCTCTGGCCAAGTTACTGCATTTCACTTCCAAGAGTTTTCCTGTTTCAAAACATGGCAAGAAGCCACCTGAAAGTCAGGGTCAGCATCAGTACCTCCTGCTGCACATTCCCAGCAGGACAGTTGAGACTCAGAACTGCTGCTGACAGTGCACCATGCGCATCACTATCTGACACCAAAGAGATGCTCCTCACACCTTCAACAAGCTGCACAGACATTTAATTCAGTGGATTGTTCCTTACCATTTCTACTTTCTACACTGAATGCACTTAGCAGCTGGCTTTGCACAGGAAAATGACAGAAGTATGGCAGTTTGGTAAACTAAACTTTACAGAAGAATAAACACAATGAACATGCAACAAAGAAAATCACTAGAAATTAGCTGCTGTATCACTTAAGTTCTCCAAATATTTGAGTAAATTTCTGTCTGTCTACAATCTGGCCATACTTGACTGTAAAATATAAAATATCTGTACTGTTGTATCGTTTGAACTGGAGAAGTAGCTCCCCCTTGCTATCTCCAACGTCATCCAAAGTCATCACTGTCTTTCTGGGACAGTAAATATCCTTCCGTCTTCCCCAGAATGTCAGGTGGGCCACTTTGACAGTACAGCCAGCTTCATTTAAGTAGATTAATCCAATAATTCGTCTGAAAAAGTAGCTCATACCATACAACATCACACCAGCAAAGAACGCAATGCCTGTTGTATACAGGAGAATGTTCTGGGAAACCTGGTCTTGCAGGTAGAGATAGAAGACAGGTGGCAGCATGACCATGGTGGTGGCAGTCTGTAACAGCTTCAGCCTGGACAGCACCCGGCAGTACTTAATCCCTGGAAACCTGTAGACCAGTTTGAACTCCTCTGGTTTCTCATCCGCAGCCTTTTGTCGGACCGCAGCAGCAGGAGCCGAATGGCACAGACAAGCAGGTGGGTCTCGCCATCTCCCAAGGTAATTATTAACACAATTAACTCGCTGGTTTTGTGACTGCAAACACTGCCGCATACCCAAAAACCAGGGTGGGCGAGCAGCTTCCTTTTTCCATGACCTTGTCCAGAGCTCATTTTGTAGACATAATCCAAAAGATGGTGCCACACGGACTTTAGTTCTAATCCTGCAGAGCCCAGCCTATAAGGAAATATTCCAACAGGTCATCATTTGAGTCTTCTTTTTAACCGAATAATCATGCTCAGGCACCTGAAAACAGTAAGGAGAAGCCCCAGCTCACTGCCACCTTACACTTAGAACTAGTAGGATGCTACACCACCAGTATTCATGCTCGCATCGCTCCGGGCAGGTGAGCTGCGAAACGACTTCTGATAACCTCGCCAGTACCGGTGTCAGCTCACTGTAACCTGACGGCATCCCTGGCCTCTCTCTGAGCAAGGTGGAAGCAGACGCACCAGCACTACGGGCTGCTCCTGGGCAAAGAGAACCTGGGGCTGCCAGACAATGAAACTGGTGAAATGTTGAACAACCTCTTAAATAACAGTTTTACGGGAACAGAAAAGGAGAGTGTGACATGAGGAACGTGCAGGACATGGAAAGAAAACTGCCCTCGTGCTGCCACAGACGCTGCTGTTCGGGCCGGTACAAGGGCTTAGACCAAGGGACGCCATAACTCGAGAGCCCGCCTCCGGCGAGGTCGAAGGCAGAGGCGGGGGCGGGTTAATGCGACGCTCAAAGACGCCGCTTCTGCCGCGGCCCTCCCAGCTTGCGGCGGTGCCTCCTCCGCGCCCGGCCCTCCTCTGTCACCGCCGGCGCCAACAGGGCGCTCCCGCGGGGGCGGCCCGCGCGTGACCCTTCCCCGGGGCCGTTACTCCCCCGTTGTTACTCGCCGGCCGTGACCCTCCCCCGGGGCCGTTACTCGCCCTGCGTTACTCGCCCCGCGTGACCCTTCCCCGGGGCCCTTACTCGCCCGTTGTTACTCGCCGCGCGTGTCCCTTCCCCGGGGCCGTTATTCGCCCGTTGTTACTCGCCGCGCGTGACCCTTCCCCGGGGCCGTTACTCGCCCCTTAGGCGCCGCGCGCGGGCATCCATCGCTTCCCTGAAGCGGCCGCCCGCCGCTAGCGGCCCAACCGCACTGCCCGCGCCTCACGGCCGGCACCGCTCACGCCGCGCCCAGCCCCGGGGAACGGAGGGGAACGGCCCCGACCCAGCGGCAGAGCTCCCACACACCCACCCAGAGAGAGCCCCTCGCCACGCCACTTACCATCGCCACGGCTCCGCCGTCCGACAACGCGGCTGCGCAGACGCAACTTCCGAGCGCCGCGTGGCACGGCGGGAGGGGGCGGTGCCTCACGTACCCCGCAGCTCCGGTTCCGCTGTCCGGGCGGGAGCGATGGCTCCGCCACAGCCCGCCGCGCTCTGCCTCTTTGACGTGGACGGCACCCTCACCGCCCCGCGCCAGGCGAGTCCCGGGGCCGCGCGGGCAGGCTGCTGCCGGGAGGGCCGCGCTGGCGCTGCCAGCCCGGGCACTGGGCGGACGCAGGCTGCTGGCCTTTGGGGAGCATGCTGTGGGAGCACCTCGGATTCTACGCCGTTCCCGGGGTGCTGGGTGTACAAACTTACTCTGCCGCCCAAGGCAGAAAAAGTCCTCCCTTCTTAAGAGATGTGCACAGTATCGCTGGTTTTAATTATTGCGAAGTAGAGATTGTTGGCCTCCCGATAGGAATGCTGACAGATCTACCGTCTGTTTTGGAACCTAGAAAATCACAGCAGAGATGGCCGCGTTTCTGCAGGAGCTGCGTCAGAAGGTGAAAGTTGGAGTCGTGGGGGGTTCAGATTTTGAGAAGATTAAGGAGCAGCTGGGTGAGGACGGTAAGGGCAGCGGTTGATGCAGTGCCCTGCGCTGAACTGCTTGCAAGGAAGTGGTGAAGGTTAAATGTAGGTTAAATCCTATTCATTGTCCTTCCTCGCTTTTAACTTTCTTTTCCTGGTTTTGTTGTGCTCGGTCTGTGAGGGCTATTTCCAGGCATTTAGCACCTGCAGCCTGTGTTTGCATGTACAGGTATCTCACTACTTTACTAAGGAATTGTAACTAATAATGAAATCCTGACTTTGCGACAGTGCCTTAGGAAGGCATTTTACCATTGTCGGCTTGCACTGGAATTAAGCCCGTAACACATAAGTGCACAGGCTGCTCAGCTGTCAGGTGCATCCCCGCAAGATCTGACGGGGTTCATTGTGGGGTTGCGACGCAGAGATGGACTCCTCCTTCAGTCCTTTCAGAGGCATTTCCTTTTCTGTATAAAAGACTGTCTTTAATTGATGCCACTGGTAGCCTTCTGTAATGGCTAGAGAACCTCAGAATTTGTCTTAGAGGTGGCCTCCAGTAATCTGGCACTGTAGTAAGAGTCTCACAGCTCTCAGACTTCTGTAGATTAGTAGTGCTGAGAAAACAAAGCTAAGATGGTAGTATTTTATTTGCTGTCTAGACAGGCTGTGTGCAGGTTCTTGTAATATTTGAGGTGTTCAGTCACTTCCTTTTACTTAATGCAGAGACATTTGCAGGAGAGGAAGAGCCTTTAAGGATTCTGTGATCTGAAGGGTGTGTTAATCTCAGAGAGAAATGAGTGACTTTGATCTTGTGCTCGATATTACACTGCTCAGTCTTCTGTGCTTCATGATCTAATGTTTGCTGTATTACTGCATACAGGGGAATAAGTTATAAGTTAGTCTTTTTATTTGGTTGTAGTGGTTGAAAAATTTGACTACGTTTTTCCAGAAAACGGTCTTGTAGCATACAAAGATGGGAAGTTCTTGAGCAAGCAGGTAAGTGTGAAATTTCCAGTAATGTTAAAGAGAAGTTTTCTAAACAAGGTTTGCTTTGTTGCTACAGTGCAGTCCTCTGTAATTGCCCTTCTAACTAGGCCAAAATCGCTATTCTCACGTTGCTTCTGTAACCGATCATTCATTTGCTGCTCTGAGTCAGGTAGTGCTGATCTGCACCTTAAGCTTTATTCTTTGGGGTGTTCTCCAAACCAAAAGCTATTAAAGTCTGGAATGTCTGATCGAATAAGACCAGTGGAAATCCTGGCACAGCCTTTCCCTCAGTTTATCCATAGGAATTGTGGCCAAGCCCTCTGCTCCAGGAGTCCCTGTGGAATATGACATTTCATAGCTGATGTTTCTTGGGCCTTAGGGTTCAGAAATATCTTTTGTAGCTGCTTTTTAGCATTAGTTCAAAGTGCATATTCTGGTACGTGGCATAAGCTAGAAGGTAAATACTCTAATATAATTAATGTACATCTGATTCTACATACCCTGATCACCTTCATTGCTTCAACCTAAGAAATGGGAGATTAAAAATTAAAAAGAGATGCTGGCTGACTTGAGCATTGGTTTCCTCTACTGCAGTAATGATCTCTATTTCTTCACACTTGCCTACAGATGTTAACTGCAACTTTTCTGTCAGGTCTGCCATCTTTAGCCCACACTATTTCCTTCTAAAGCAGATACTAGTAGCTAGTAGGGAGCATATTAAGTAGGAGTTTGGTGTTTTGGTTTAAAAAAAAAAAAAAAAAACCCAATACCTAAGCAAAAAGAAAAATGAGAGCCTTTAGTTAGTACTGTGTGTGCATCAGCTACGAGTTACTCCTTGAAGGTGCGTTTCTCTGTGGTATTAACCGTGCCTCATTATCCAATGTCTGTGTTTTCCACGTGAATTGGTTTTAGACTCAAATTCTGGACCCTTGACTAAATGGTATTTATTTTGTTAGAACATTCAGGGTCACCTGGGTGAGGACATACTTCAAGATCTGATCAACTACTGCCTGAGTTACATTGCGAAGATTAAACTGCCAAAGAAAAGGTTTGTGCATAAACGCAGCTCAGCGTCACCGTGTCCTCCGCGTTACGGCGTTGAGCATCAGTATGCAAAGCAGGCTGCTCAGCAAAAAAAATGAACAGTTTGTGTTTTAGGGACACTATATACATGAAAAAGAGCTCAATCCATGCATGCAAAGACAAGCTCCCAGCTGAAGCACAGAATTTGAAATACCAGAGTCAGCAGTTTTATTTAAGGGGAAAGTTCAATTTTTTGAAGTAAGAGTATTTCCTTGACATGCTTGGAAATCAGCAGCATAACTTTCCAGAGATGAGAAGCATGCAGTAGGTCAGTCCTGTGTGACACCTGAGGATGCAGCTGCTCAGGACATTAACATGTACCATATGTGAGGAGAGCTGGAGACACACTACCAAGATTGCTCTAAATGGTACTGCTTCACCCCAAAGCTGACAGACTGGCCTGTCAGGGTCTGTGAAATGCTCTCACCAGATGCTCCAATCATATTTTTAAAAACAAAATCATACCTGTAAAAGTCAGTAGGGATGATACTGAGGTTGACAGATTCAAACAAAAGCCCAAAAGACTCCTTGATTCCAGAGGTATTGGTTCCTACCAATGTTTGGCATTTTATGCATAGTGAGAGGCTGAATCTGATTCACGTGGTTTTCAGAATTGCACAGAAGTTCATTGGGATATTTTGCACAATTTTTCATCTATTTTCTGTCTTATTAATCGATGTTTTTGCAGGGGCACTTTCATTGAGTTCCGAAATGGGATGATAAACGTGTCCCCCATTGGAAGAAGCTGCAGCCAAGAAGAACGAGTTGAGTTCTTTGAACTTGATAAAGTGAGTTACAACTCTTGAAAAATATCCAACTCTTCTGGAAGAGACAGTTTTGGGGCCAGGTTATGATTTTTAAAAAGCTTTTATACTTTGTGCAATTTTTTTTTCATTTTAATTCTTTCCATGTGGTTTAGCTAACTTCTTGCTTCAGACTTCAGGCAATACCCAGTAGTTTTTTGCTGCAATAGTTAACAATGATTACCTGCAGAAGGGGCAGTGTTGCCTTGTGTTTCTTTTGACTCTCTGTCCAGGTTACCAAAACTCCTACGTCTACACGTAGGTTATAAACTTGGTTATAGATAAAACCAGTCTCATTTGGAGTGTTTATATACCAGCCTGTATCCCTTCAGATCAGTAAAACTATTCTTGCCAACTCTTTAAAGCAGAATTTAAAAATTAAAGTTTAAAAAAATTAAAATTTTAAAAATTTGAAATTAAAATTTAAAGCAGAATTTAAAAGGTGAGGTCAAACTATTCATTTCTTTTCCTTTGTACACACAGCTAAATGTGCAAGACCGAAATGATTCGGAGCCATGGTATCAAGAGTTCTGTTCCCTGCTATACCACAATAAATGTTTCTGACCTGAAATAATAACTGAAATCTAGCTCCTCAGAAGCAGTCTTTGCCCATGACTCAGTTAATAGATGCTGGAAGATATCTAAGCCCAAGGCATTCTGAAAATACCTTTTTTTTTGAGTGTATGGCATCAGAAGATTAGTACCAGTTTTGAGAATCCTGCTCTGCCTCGGTCTCCCCTTTGTAAAACTGCATTTTATCATGAGTTGCAGCATACTGCCTTAGTATTTGCAGACAGAAAAGCAAACAAAAAGCATGTAAAAAAAGAGAGCAAAGCTGAACATACTGAAGTTGGTAACAGATGAAAGTGGAAATATTCTCAGCATGCTTTCAGTAATAGTAAAATGTAGCTGTATTGCACTAGTCCTGGTAGGCAGCCCTTTGGATATTTTGGGGGTGTTTTTTGGGGTTATCTTTTTATTGTTGAAATAACACAGCATGTAACTTGTGTTTTAACAGAAGGAACATATAAGAGAGAAATTTGTCGCTGATTTACGAAGAGAATTTGCAGGAAAAGGCCTCACATTTTCTATAGGTAATACATTAAAAGAATTTAATTTAAAATGCTGAAAGTTCACTTATGGCTGTGACATACCCTGTCTCATCTGTGTGACAGTTACCTCTCTGGGGTGGTTGCAAGCATTACACACGAGACTAAGCCTCTTTTTCCTCTTAAGCTTTCATTTTGTACATTTCAATTGAAATCCATCAACAGAGAACTGCATTGCTTGTCATCAGTTCATTGCTGTGTCACTCAGAGTTGTTTCTGAGAAGCAACTCTGAGCAGAAATACTACATGAGCACTGTTCCAGTAGCCCTTAGTTCTTCAGCTCTGTAGCTGCATCGTAGGGGAGGAAGGAAGGAAAATCCAAAAGCAAGTGCAAGCATAAAAAGAAAAGTGGTAATAAGGAGGAATTAATTTTTCATGCATTTATTTCTTTTTTTCCCTCTTTCCCCATGTAACACCACATTTGTCCCTTTAATTATTTTTCAGAATCTTATAAAAAAGTGTGGTTGTCCCTAGTGCCATGGTATTGAAACACTGGCAGAACTGACCTGCCATACAGCTCTGCTAAAGCATGGTGTTAATTCTGTTTAGACACCTCCTTCAACTGGGAATCACACTTTAATACATAAAAGTCCAAGGATTTGGAACTGGAAAAGTTGTTATCCTGTTAGGCTGTCTTAAAGAGGCTGTTACCCTCCTTTTTCTAATTTGTAGAAAGTCTTTTACAGAGGACTTTATGGCTGTACTTAGACCAGTGGCTGTATTCAGCCACTATAAGTAAAAAGGTGAAATACAACTTCTTTTATAAAAAGTTCCATTTGAGAGCAGTGACTGTTTGGGATCATGCTAAGACTTTTATATTTATTGAGTAAATACCACTCTGTAAAATAGCTAATAGCCTCTAAAACACTCTCTCTCCTTGTACAAATCAACTCCGGGCTCTCATAACTTTCCTGGGGCTTCTGCAAAGTTCCTTCTACCAAAAATCTTACCTAGTTTAGTTTTTCCTCACTTACTTGGCCCTCAGCTTATTCTTGTAATAAAACAAAGTTTGTTTGGTTCATGTCTGTCCTAGGAGGCCAGATAAGCTTTGATGTGTTCCCAGAGGGCTGGGACAAGAGGTACTGCTTGGGAATCATTGCAAATGATGGATACAAGACTGTTTATTTCTTTGGAGATAAGACGATGCCCGTGAGTATATTGGTTTGTATATACAATTCAGAGCTTCTCTTTTAAACCCCAAGCACTGTGAGTTCTGACCAACTGCCTTACACCTGACAAGAACTGAAGTCAGAATGTGTCTGTTTCAGTGGCTGTGCAATACCCGTCAGTGTAACACTGGGAGACAGCACTTCAGGAAACAGAAGAGTTCTTGACAGACTTAGCAGAGTATGTTTTTAAATTGAACTTCTGTAAAATTAGCAACACCTTCAAAAGAAAGAGAACCGAGTTGGAAGGAAGAGGATAATGCAAGTAAATTAAATAAACCATGTGCTGGTATAGTGTTCTGTAACAAGCTCTACACCCCCGTATTAACAAGCAAACAAAAGTAACTCCTGGATTGCTATACAAAACTAAAACCAGGGCTAAACTCACAGTAAGTTCTCTCTCACTACCCCTGCTAATGTGCAGGTGAGGAAGTTTTCATGCAGGTATGTGTGATGCTTAGCAGAAGTTTCAGCACAGGTGAGCTATGAACATCTCAAAACAGTGGTTTGCAGGTTTTTTTAGTTTTCTAGGAGACACCTCAGCTATTACTATGCTGTGCTGTCTTTTCAGAGCTTCCTTTTCCCCCCCAAGACAGTGACAATATATTAAGTTAAACAAAATCAAATCCTATTCTGTTTTTTTCTCTCTTCTCTTTTCAGGGAGGGAATGACTATGAAATTTTCACAGACTCCCGAACAGAAGGCCACAGCGTCACATCCCCACAGGATACAAAAAGAATCTGTGAAGAGCTGTTTTTTAAATGAAGGACTTAGAATTCACAATTACACAGTTAAGACAGCTTAACTCAACATCTTCCTTCATTCTGTATTGGGCTTTGTAATTGGTCATAAATAGAAGTGCTTTGCAGGCCAGTCCCTACTGCAGGGAAATGTTTAAAGTGAAGAGAACCTTGCTGAGCAGTGGAATACAGCAGAGCTGCTGTAGCACCCTCCTTTCACTCTTTCCCTTGGCCCAATACTTTGTTTTCTTTTGGGTTGGTTGTGTTGGTGGTTTGTTGATTGTTTTATGTTTTTTTAATTATTATTATTTTTCCTTTTTTGTTGTTTTTTTAAGTCATGAGTAAACTTCCTTAGCTAATTAATTACAGTTTAGGGTGGAAGGGGGTGGGGACAATCTGCCTACAGTTGATTTATGGTCTTACAATTGGCCTTCAAGGCTTTATCCCTCATTTTTATTTTGAAGCTCCTATGTAATAGATTAAGCTTTTAGGGTTTTGGTTGTTTTTTTTTTTTTTAAATACTGTTTTGTTGGCATTTTCTTGTTTAAAAATGGAATATGAGTAAAAGAGAAAAGTTTTATTTCAAGGCGGGGGGGGGGG